>JAJTUV010002664.1:0-140804 GCA_021653895.1 Mastomys natalensis | reverse complement strand
CAAAAGCTGGAAAACTGCCCAAAGTTCTGACCAGATGGTTTGCACAATAAGTTCCAGACTAGCCAGGACTTCACAGCAAGACCATGTCTCAAATGAACAAAATAACAACAAACCAACAAAATAATCTTCAAAAAGTGAGTGATAAAAAATTAAACATTTTGAGACTGAGGCTCCAGGCTGGGCTGTAAAAGACGTGAAAAGATGTCACATGATGATTTTGGCATTAGTAATATACTATATTGGTATAAACTGCAGTAACACCTGTTGCAATAGAGTGTATTATATCTTGAAGTCTCTGGTACAGGGATTAAGGAGTATCCTGGTCTGTCTCGAGCTCTCTGCCTCAGCGACCAGCAGATTCTATAGTACCAGAGGGTAAAGTAGTGGTAGGGGCCATTCAAGCACATGCTACATAACCAGCGAGTTGGTATCTCTCCAGTTGATCTTCTCATGGGCTATTTGCGTGTCCTGGTGACCTAGCGGCCAAGACAGAAAGTGATCAGAGATGGAGGCAGATGCTTCGGCCTTCAGCCCTAACCAAGGATATCTTACCACATCACTTCTAATATATTCCATTCTTCATTTTTCCCCCCCAGAATTCTTAAACTGCTGTGCAGAAAATAAGAAAAATAATGTCTGATGTTTGAGACCCAATTTTGACCCAATTTTGATCAAAATTGACACCAATTTTGTCTGCTTTTGTTTTATTTTTTTTCTAAGAATCCTTTGGAAAATAATATACAATTAAACCAAGAGTAAACCTCGCTTTTGTGTTAGTAATAATAGGCTAATTTTCTAATAATAATCTCAAACTTTTCTTTTACTAAGATAGTGCCCAGTTCAGGCCATTAAAAGTCACTTTGTCCCACATTGTCATTCAGGTCCTGAGGTTATTTTGCAATATGCTCCTGCTTTAATTCAGAATCTTATATGCTCCATTTTTAGCAAATAATATAAAAGACATTTGCCTGTGGTCATTTTTTTCTTTCTTTTTTTTTAATTTTTTATTGGATATTTTATTTACATTTCGGGTGTAATCCCCTTCCCATTTACCCCCCACCCAAGAACCCCCTATCACATCCCCCTCTTCCTGCTTCTATGAGGATATGCCCCCTCCTACTCTCCCACTCCCACCTCCCCACCTACAATTTCCCCCACACTGGGCGTCCAGCCTTCACTGGACCAAGGACATCCTCACCCATCTATGCCTGACAATGTCATCCTCCCCTACATATACAGCTACAGCCATAGGTCCCTCCCTATGTGCTCCCAGGCTGGTGGTTTAGACCCTGGGAGCTCTGGTGGTTGCTCTCCTCATGGGCCCCCCGCAAACCATTCAGCTCCTTCAGTCTTCTCTCTCACTCTTCCATTGGGAACCCCATGATCAGCTCAATGGTTAGCTGTGAGCATCCGCCTCTGTGTATTTCAGGCTCTAGCAGACCTCTAAGGAGACAGCTATGTCAGGCTCCTGTCAGCATGCACTTCCTGGCATCCATATGAGCGTCTACCTTTGGTGACTGCACAAGGGATGGATACCCAGGTGGAACAGTCTCTGGACGGCTCCTCCTTCAGTTTCCATCCTACACTTTGTCTCCATATTTGCTCCAGTGAGTATTTTGTTACCCCTTCTAAGAAGGGCCAAAGCACCTACATTTTGGTCTTCCATGTCATTGAGCTTCATGTGGTCTATGAGTTGTATCTTGATATTGCAAGCTATGGGGTAATATCCAATTACAGTGACGCATACCATGTGCATTCTTTTGTGATTGGGATACCTCACTCAGGATGATATTTTCTAGTTCCATCCATTTACCTAAGAATTTCTCAAAATCATTGTTTTTAATAGTGAGTAAAATATTCAATTGTGTAAATTGTTACCATATTTTCTATATCCATTCCTCTGTTGAAGGAACCTGGGTTCTTTCCAGCTTCTGGCTATTATAAATAAGGCTGCTATGAACACATGGAGTATGTGTCCTTGTTATAGGGTTGGAGCATCTTCTGGGTTAAATTTCTTCAGAAATCCATCAAGTAATCCACTATATATACAAACTAAAAAAAAAAAAAAAAAACCCCCCATGTCATTCACTGATGCGGGGGAAAAAATTTTTGAAAAAATTTAAATCATTTCATGGCAAGTCTTGGAAATCGGGAACGAAGGCCTTTCCCTAAACTAGTAAAAGCAATATACAGCAAGCCAGTAGCCAACATAAAACTAAATGGAGAGAAATTTAAAGCAATCCCCCAAAAATCAGGGCTAGACAAGGTGCCCCTCTCTCCCTACCATTCAATATGGTACTGGAAGCCCTAGCCAGAGAATTAGACAAAAAAAGGGGAAGTAAAAAGGACAAAAATAGGAAAGGAAGAAGTCAAAATTTCACTATTTGCATTGATTGTAGTATACTTAAGTGCCCCCAAAAATTCCCCCCGAGAACCCCTTAAACCCTGAAAACCTTCAGCAAAGGGCTGGATATAAATTAACTGAAATAAATCGTAGTTTTTTGTCTACTCAAAGGAAAAAAAGGCTGAAAAAGAAATTATGGAAAGACACTCTTCAAAAATTTTCACAAATAATATAAATTTTCTTGGTGAAAATCTAAAAAAAGAAGGGGTCCCCAAAATTTGTATGACAAGACTTAAGTCTTAAAAAAAAGAAATAAAAAAAGATTCAAAGATGGAAATTTTCCCTTGCTCGTGGATTGGCAGGATTAATATAAAAAAAAAGGAAAACCCGGGTTGCAGCAATCTACGGGATTCAATGCAATCCCCAAAAAAAATTCCCCCAACCCCTCAATTCTTTTTGGATAAAGGGCCCCAATTTAAAAAATTTTTTGGGGAAAAAAAAAAAACCCCGGGGTAGTGAGAATTTTTTTTCAATAAAAAAAAAAACTTTTGGGTTTTCACCATCCCTCCCCCTCAAGCTGTACTACAGAAAAAATAGTGTTAAAAAAAAAACCCCAAAACTGTGGGTTTTTGGTTTTACGGGCGGGGAAGAAAAAAGGAAAATTAAAATTGAAGACCCAAAATGAACCCAATACCTGGGGGCCCTTTGTCTTTGACAAAGGCCCCTAAAATCCCCCCCCCCCCCCCCTTTTGGGAAAAAAAAGGACGCATTTTCAACAAAATGGTGTGGTTCAACTGGGGAAAAACATTTAGAAAACCGCAAATTCCCCATTTTATCCCTTTTAAAAACCCCCAATTCCAAGTGGTTAAAGGACCCCCAAAAAAAACCTGATATACAGAAACAATTTTGAAGAGAAGTTGGGGAAGACCTCGAAAATTTTGGCCCCCGGGGAACCCCTTCCTGAAAAGAACCCCAAAGGGGCTTAGTTCTAATTTTCCAAAAATTTGGGGACAAAGGGAAAACCACTTAAAATTGAAAGCTTCTGTAAGGAATGGACACTGTCTTTTTACAAAACCCCGAACCCAAAAACCATTGGGGAAAAAGTCTTTAAAATTTTCCTACCCCCGAGGGGGGAGCAAATTTTTCCAAAATTTTTTTACAAAGAAACTCAAGAAATTGATTCCCCAATGAAAACCCCCTTTAAAAAAAATGGAAAACAGGTTAAAAAGGGGAATTCCCCAAATGAGGAAACTCGAATGGCCCAAAAAGCCCCCTAAAGAAAATGTTCAATATTTTACCCCATGGGGGAAATGAAAACCCCAAAAAAAACCTGATTTTCCCACTCACCACCGTCAGAAGGCCCCTAAGAAAAAAAAAACTCCGGTGATAGAGGTTTCTGTCGAGGATGAAAAGAAAGGGAAACCCCCTCCATTGTTGGTGGGATTGCAAGCTGGAAAAAACACTGGGGAAATCGGTCGGGTTTTTTTCCCTTTTAAAAAAAATTGGAAAAATAGTTTTACCGGGGGGCCCCAGCTTTCCATGCCTTTGGTCATTTTTAGGGCCCCAAAAAGAAAGGGGGGAATTTGCCAGTAAAGGCGGGATAAAAGTATGTGTGTGTAGTGGGGAATTATATATAGGAAAAAAAAAAAAATTTCTTAGAAAAATGAAAAACCAAAACCCCTTTTTTCAAAAATTTAAAACGTTTTGTTTTTAAGGGGATTGGGAAAAGGATTTTGAGTTGAAAGAGATAAACATGAAAATTTTTTTTGAACCCCAGCATTGCCAGGATAAAAAAGGGGTCTTTTTCCATTTTTAAAGTGGGGTTTTGTTCCCCTTTCTATAAATTTTAGAATTTTTTTTTCATTTTTTCCACCCAATTTTCACCCATTTCCTTGAAGGGGTAGGTTTTTTTTAAAATTTTTTTTAAAAGGACTCAGCCTTTTACAAGAAATAAATGAGGGGGTTTTTTCATTAATAAAAATTCCCCTCTCCAAACTTGGTGCGGGGGAAAAGGGGCCTAAAAAAAGGTTTTGCTCACAAAAACCCCCGTCTGTCCGGGGCCCCCCCTCCCTGACTGACAGTATCTTGTAGGGGGCCCAAATTTTTCATTTAGATCTTTTCCCCAAAAGGAACCCCGGTAATTTTCCTTTTAAATTTTCTTACCCTTCCCCTAATTCCAAACCCCAAAAGGTTTAAAATATTTTTAAAAAACGTGATTTTTTGGGAATTTTTAAAATTCAAAAAGGAGCCAAACCATTGGGCCTCCAAAAGGGACGTTTTCCCCGAGGGGTTCAACGAAGGGGAAAGACCCCCCAAAAATGTATGCTGCACCATCAAAGGGGTTGGTTTTTCCTAAATTGAATAAAAAAAAAAAAAGGAAGAACGAAAACCACATTATGTATTCTGCTTTTATGCACTTGCACACAATGTTTTTGGGGTTGTTACTTTTTTCCACCCGGACGTCCCCTGCTTGTGAATGGGGCTGTCCGGGGTTCAACAAAAAGGCCAAAATTAATCCCTTTTTTCCCCCTTAAATTTTGTTTTTGGGGGGGGTTTTCCCCCCCTTTGGCACCCTTAAATTAAGTTTCCCCCAAAACCAAAAGGGCCCCTGCCTCCAAAACCCCCATCCCGGGGAAGGGGAATTTCAGAACAAAATTTGGGGGAAGAAAAAAAACATTCAGCCCTTTGTGTATTTTAAAAATTTCCTCTTTTTCCTAAAATTTTAAATTTTCAAGCTATTGACAAATTATTGAAAAACCCCTTTTTTTATTGAGGCTCAAAAAATTTTCCCATGAAAACTAAAATTCCCCATAAAAACAAAAATTGTTTTGGGGACGATTTTCTTAAAAACATGTGTAGTTAATTTCCTTTTTAAAATGTTTGTAAAAAGATAACCACCATGAAAAAATCAGGGCCCCGGGGAATTAGCTCTTGTTTTCCCCCCGTTAGATTTTTTTTTCTAATTTTCACCAAAAACAAAGTCTTTTTAATTAAGAAATATATCCCTTTTAACCTTGTGATTACAATTCAGTTTTAAAAAATTTTTGGGGGAAAGTGGGGGGCCCCCAATTTGTTTTAAAAATGAAAAATTGTTCTTTTCTAAAATAACAAAAAGGAAAAAAGGTCCCCCCCCAATTCCCCATCCACCCCCCCTGCGGGAAAAACCAGGGTAATTTTTTCCCCGAATAAAAACGTGCGGCCCGGGGTTAAAGGGCCCAAAAAACAGCATTTAAAACTTGAGTTTGTTGGAGTACACACAAGGGAAAATTAAATTGGGGTTTCCCCACTAGCTTTGGGGCTTGCCTTAAAAAACTTTCTTCATTTGGGGGCCCCCCAATCAAAATTTCTATTTAAAAAAATTTTTTTTTTTCCCCTTAAAAATGTTTTGTTTTAACTTTTAAAAATATCTATCTACATAAATTTTTTCCCCCATTTTTCTTCCCTTTTTCTTTGTTAAAAAATTGCTCTTAAAAGGTTGTCATTATCCCCTGAGGGAATTTTTTTCCCCCCCTTTTTTTTGGGACCTCCAACCCCTTTTGGGAAAAAATCCGGACAGCACTCTGAAAAATTCTACACTTTCTGAAATTGCCTTTTCAAAATTAAAATTATTTTACCTTGAAAGAAAATTAGATTTTTTAAAACCGAAAAACATTTTCCCCCTGGGCTCCAAAGGGGGGGGAAAAAACAATGTGTTCTGGGGTCATCCAGATATAGAAAAAAAAAAAAAGTTACATCGCTAATAATTGAATTTTAAGGTTTGTAAATTTGATAAAAAAAATAAAACCTTAAACCAGCTTTCAAAGATCTTTGTATTAAAAAAAGAAAAAATTCTTTTTTTCTTCCTGTTTTCTTTTAATGAATGATTTTTTTAGAGTGTGTTCGGAATACATGTATTGAAAAAAAATTTACATATTCCATGAAGGAGGAAATAAAAATTCCAATAAACCACTACTTTCGTAACTTAGCAACTTGTTTTACAATAAGAAGATAAAAAAAGCCATGTAATTTTTCTTACCATTTTTTTTACAGAAAACTGAATCTGTTTAATAAAAGGGTATTAAACTGTTTTTATTTTTATTTTAAAAAATTAATTTTTATAAATCTTAAAAAAAAATTCCCAAAATCATTTTTTTTTATAAAATCTAACGTTTTTTACTTCAATCCTCTTGGTGAATTATGTTCCCAAACTTTTTATTTAGAATTTAAAAAGCTGAGGGAAAAAGTGTAAAAAAAAATTTATCATCAATCTTTGGTTTTTATTTAATTGGTTTTTCTCTTTTTTTACATACTCCAGTTCTTCCTTAGTGAAAATTTAAATCAAAAATTTTCATGATTATTTATTAAGTATAAAATAAGTTTTATAGGTTATAAAAAAGGGTTCATTGGATTTTTTTTCCCTTTTTTTTATTGACTATTTTATTACTTACATTTCAGCGTTTTCCCCTTTCCATTTACCCCACCAAAAACCGCTTACCTTCCCCCTTTCCCTTTTTCCTTTTAACCATTTTAATTAACATTTAAGTACAAGGTACAATTTCCTGGTTGGGAAAACTTTCAATAAATTGGGGCAAATTTTTAAAGGGAACAGAAAGGGAAAATCCCATAGTCAAAAAACAAACAAGGAATAAACAAAGTCCTGTGATCCCCCCGTGATCACGTTTTCTAAGGGTTTTTAAGGGATGACAAAATTCTGACCTATTCCGGGTTATTCCAAATTCATTTTCATGACTGAAATTTACTTCTGGTTCTAGCCCTAAGATTTAGATTCCTCCTGTATTTATGTCTTCCTTTCTAGCCTAGATTTAGATTCTGCCTGAAGCCCATTTCCCCCGTCCCCCTTGGAAAAAATGTCAGTTCCTGCAAAGTAGCTCCAAATGCTCTCCGTTCTCCCCCTTTTTTGTTCCATAAAAAGACGGAGCCTGTCTTGGGGTCGTTTACCAAGAATTGCCTTCCTTACCCTTGTGTAATATGCATTTTTTAAAAAGCAATGCACTTCTGTTTGGTTGGTAAGGCTTTTGCAAAATTTTTTTACCCGTCCTTGACTTGCACAGCCTGTTTAAATTTAAAAAACTCTGTTGGGGGTCCATTTTCGTTTCAAGCCCATGCTTTGGCTGCGAATAGTTAATGTTGTTAAAGACAAGCTGTAACACGATGGGCAAGAATAAAAGTTTTCCCAGGAAAAAAAGGGGGGCCTAGCATTATCAAACTATTATAGCCTTTCTTGAAGTTTTGGACCAAATGGAAAATACTGACCATTTAAGCCATGGATAATTTTATCAGCAGTACCCTGCAGTGTCAAACCCTCAGCAGGGCACCATTTTTTAAAATTCAAATTTCCTATAATTAGAAGTTAAAACATCCAATAAGTATTTGAATTATCCAAATCCCTACAAGGTCTTTAAACTTTTTCCTAATTTAATGTTGTCTTGGAATTTTAAAAAGTTACCCCAACTCCTTTGGTTTTGCATGACATTGAAAAGGCTCCTTATCTTAAACTCTGAACCTATTCCAGTAATTTGAATTGGGATAAAGAGCATCAATCCTTTTTTCCCCCAAATGCCTTTTCTAACCCTTTTGGGTATTCTAACACATTTGGTAAATTTCTTTCTAAAAGGATTAACAAAGTAACTGTCTTAACTTCTTGTGTTTAAAGTAATTGCCAAAGTAGGGGTGCTAGCAATTAAGGAAATTTAAAAGGTATTTACCAGCAATAATGAAGCCCCTACCCTCTTTTTCTTTTTCTTAAGCCAACTCACTTTTTCCATTTACTTGCAAGGTTTTTTTTTTTTTTTTTTTTTTTTTTTTTTTTTTTTTTTTCAGAAAACCCAAGGGGGTTCTGAAATTTACTCGGGAATAAACAAATGGGGGGTGATGGGATCCCCGTAACGACATGCCCGGTTTCAATAACATTAACAAATTGAAAAGTTTTAAAATTTCAATGCAACTTAAAATAAATATTTTTAAAAGAAACAAATGTAATTTTAACTTGACAATTTAAAAAGCCTTATCACATGACTAACAATTCTTTAAAATCAGCATCTGTCCCGACTTTACCTCTTGCTAAACTTTAAATCATAGAGAACTGAAGAAAATTCCAAATATGTCTCTGAAAATGTCCAGCCAGCCTTCCAAATGAAGGACTGTTATTTCCCAAATTGGATTGATTTTGACCGAAACAGGTAACGGTCCAAATTTAAAAAAAAAAATTCCAAGAGTCTTTAGGGACTTCTCTTTTTTGATTCTCTGTCCAACAAGTTCTAGAAACTTGTAGGAAAGGAAGCTTTTTCCCATCTGGGATATGGAAAGCAAAGGGGGTCAGGAATATTGCCCATTACAGTTCCTAGCCCACCATTGCCAGAGCACTCCCAGCAAGCTCCATAGGTCAGCATCATTTCTTGTCCCAACATCACATGTCTCAGAAATTTCCTCTGGGCAATCACCAGGCCCCTTTCAGCATATGCAGAAAAAAAACATAAACATACCCTCTTCCCCATGTTTAGATACCTGGTGGGGGTCTGCCATATGCCATTTAAGTCAAACCCTTATTGGGGGAAGCGTTCCGCCATCGGAAGATGGCCCGGTTCCCTGCTTTCGGGTTGTCTCGGGGAGTAACCTGATTGTCGGGGCCGTTCCGCCATTGGAAGATGGCGCCGGTTCCCTGCTTCCTGGTTACTCTCGAGGAATTTAACGCAATGCGAGTTGCCACTAGATTTGCAAAGCGGGTTTCCCTCTGATTGGTTACGTGAAGCCCCAAATGAGGGGGGGGCTAACACGCCTTAACCGATCCCCCCCCCTTATATAAGTGACGGGCCCTCGAGCTGGGGTCCTTCTCCATTTGGAAACAGAGCGGAATAATAAAGTGTGCTGTCAGAAGAATTGTTTGCCGGTCTTCTTATCGGCGAAGTGGGGGGCGGACAAAAGTGGTGCCGGAAAAACCCGGAAGGCCGAACCCCGGGCGAAAGGAACGATCGAAGGACCCGGATGTCGTGGGAGAGGTTTCAGAATGAGGGTTGGAGCCTAGGCGCTTTTCTGCAAGGTTATGGGTTGGTTTTGTGTGGGTCTTTTCTGATTATATTGCTCGCTTTCATTTTGGGTTTTTGGGTTCTGCGGTTTTTGTCTGAATTGTGGGAAAAAAAAGAAAGATCTGCACGTAACCCCTTTCTGTAAATGAATAGCTAGCTGAGTCTCAGGTAGGGTAACTGAGCAGGCACTCCCGCCCCCTTTAGGAAGGGAAGAAATGGGAAATCAGCAACTAAAAGCCTATGTTCTGAACGGTGCGGGCACTGTTCGGGGGAAGAATTTGAAGGTTCCAGAAAAGGTATCGAGATTTCCTAAAGGAGGTTGTTTAGGTTCGCCCCAGGGTTTTCTTTACTACTGGGTCCCGGGGATAAGGGTCTTGGCCCAAAAATTAGGGAGAGATTTTAATGGGGGAAAAGGGGAAAAAGGGGGGATTCCCGACCGGGTTTCGTGGCCATTTTTTTAAATAGTAAAATCCTGCCTAGCAAGTGGAGAGATGTGAAAAGCAAGTGAAAGAAGGAAAAAAAACTTTTAGATGCCACCAAGACAGTTATCAGAAGCAGAAAGAAAGGGGACCCAAAAAGGGAAAAAAAATCCCGAAGAAGATAGGAAAGAGAAGAATTAGTAAAAAAAAAGAAAAACTTAAAGCCAGGCTTAAAAGAGAAAAATCGTAAGGTTATATCCGAGTTTAGGGGGATTTGCGAGAAACCAGGGCCGAGTTTATCCTCCGAAGGGGAGAGTCCTTGGAGATAATGACCCCGATTTTGGGGGAAAGATCTCAAATTTTGAAACAGTTAAATTTAAATAGATTGACCAATGATTATTCCAGTCAGAGCCAAAAGATGGGGAGGAGATGGGCAGCGTGCCGGAAAAGGATTAGGAAAAATATTTGCAGGGGAACTAGTCCGATTACCGTAGTTTGAAGAGGGATCGAACGGACTGGGTTTTTTCGTTGGGGCCATTGAGGAAAACCCATTCCCTACCTTGGAAAAAGGGAGGGCCCGGTAGGGTTCCACAATGGCCGTTAAACCTCCGAAAAGCTCCTTGCTGCAAAAAAATCTAGGCAGGAAAAGGTGCTTGCTGGACATCTAAAACCCGTCTTTTTTCCCCTGGAATACCCCAATTTTTGTTATAAAGAAAAAATCTGGAAAATGGAGATTTTACATGATTTGAGAGCCAAAACAACAAATGAAAAATTATGGGCTCGATTCAAAGAGGTTTCCCTTGTTGTCAGCCCCTACCCAAAAATTGGGGCATATTATAATTATAGATATTAAAGATGTTTTTTCTCCATCCCATACTGAAAGGGATCGAGAAAGGATTTTGCCTTTACATTACCAAAGTATAAATCCGGGACCTGACATTAATTTCAGTGGAAAAGGGGGGGGCCCCAGGGGTGGCCAATGTCCCATATTTGTCAATTTTATGTGGCGGCTGCTATTAGCCTATCAGACAACAGTTTAAAAAGATTAGAGTTGTTCTTTAGGGAGCATTTTTTTGGGTTTTTATTTGATAAAGAGTCCTAACAAGGGCATTTTTAGTCCTGTCTAAAACCTTAAAAACCTAAAATTTGTTTTAGCCCCTGAGAGGGTACAAGAGGGAGCTTTAGGTGTTTTTTTTGGCATTTTTCTAACCCCATTAATTGAAAGCCACAAAAATTGACAATCGGAGGGAAACTTGCAAACATTAAACGACTTTAAAAATTTAAATGGGGAGTATAAATTGGGTGCGGCCTTTCTGAAATTGTCCCCTCTGAATTAAAGCCTTATTTACTATTCTGAAGGTGAGGCGCTTTTTAAACCTCCCCTCGATTTTGGGCTTCCGAGGCACCCAAAAAAGTATTAGATTTGGAAAGTAAAAAGTCTTTAAAAATGCCATGTTTGTTCGTTTTGATTTAAGGGCTCCCTACAGTTATGTATTAACCTTCCCCACAACAACCTACTGCGGTATTATGGCAAAAATGGTCGTTACTTTGGATACATCCCATATTTCTCCAGGAAAAGGTGTTGGGTCATTATCCTACCTCAGTTGGTGTCTGGCCAAGAGGTATCCAACAAGCTATTTTCATTTTGGTGTTCCCCAGATTTTTATTGTTCCATATACAGCACATCAGTTTAAGTGCTGTGTTCACTATTGATGAGGGCCCCCTATTTAAGATGCTCGTATTCGGGCACCATTGATATCATTTCCCAAAAATCCTCTGTTACAATTTGTTTTAAATAATGCTTTTAAATTTTTCCAAGCATGACCAAGTTAAACCCATTGAAAATGCAATAGTTGTTTTATCAGATGGATTAATACTGGAATGGAAGTTCGTGCTGAAGGTAAGATTGTTAAGATTTCTTTTAATTAAACCTCTCCCAATTAGTGGAATGTGCAATGATTGCAGGGTTTTTAAAACGATTTGATCAACCCTAAATTTTTATTTCAGATTCCCATATGTAGTAAAACAGTTCAAATATTAGAAAAATGGGGTATTTTTTCAATCTAAAAGTATGTAGCCACTTGTTTTCTAAAGATTCAGCATATCTTAGAGGTAGGATACTTCCCTGTCTGCATTGTTCATTACGAGCACATTCTCTTTTACCGGACCTATGGCCGCCGTAATGAATTGGCAGATAGGCCACCAGACAAGTTATGCTAACTCGGATCCTATTCAGTTAGCCCAGAATTTTCATCAATTATAATTTTTGTACCCCAATTACTCTTAAAACAAATTTTTAAATTGTTCGTTCGCAAGCCCGAGATATTTTTTCTTAAATGACGGGTTGTGCAGGTTTAGACCTTAACCGTCCTTGGGAGTGAATCCTCGGGGAAATTTTACATTACACCTTTGGCAAATGGACGTTACTCATATTCCTTCTTTTTGGTAAACTAAAATATGTTCATGTTTCCCTAATACCTATTCTGGCACCCTTTCATGCCACCCCCTTTGCCCGGGGAAAAGGTGGCTAATGTAATTACCCACTGCTTAGGGCATGGGCGCTTGGGGGAAAACCCAACAGTTAAAGACAGATAATGGCCCAGCCTATACATCTAAGATTTCCCCAACAATTTTTGTCTACGGTTGGGTGTAGCCATATACTGGCCGCCCTATAAATCCGCAAGCACAAGGAATTTGTGGAGCGTGCCAATGGCACCCTCAAAGTGACATTACAAAAAACAAAAAAGGGGGGGATAGGCCCGGCAAAGGACCTAAGATTCCACCTCCCTGGCCTTATTTACCTTAAATTTTTTAAATTTGGATTCTGCTGGCAAATCCGCAGCAGACAGACATGCCTCCCCCAGTTCTTTGCGAGAGGAAGTTTAGATGGAAAGATGTCATTAATTTATGGAAAGGCCCGGATCCAGTATTAATACGATCCAGGGGAGCTATTTGTGTTTTCCCGCAGGATCAAGACCAATCCGATTTGGGTCCCGGCACGATTGACCCGACTGGTTAAACAGGATGGGAAGCCCCTGAGCCTGATCCTATTGGCTGCTGAGTCTGATGCTGTTATGTGCGACCACACACCCACCACCACAACCGCAGCTGAGATGGGTAAATTATGACAACGTTCCTGAGACCTATGTGGTCATGCATAGTTCATTAACCTTGTTTGGACAAAAGCGCGATTTTAGTATTACGGCTGTTATTGTGGCCTCTGCCACTCCTGCAGTTGCTGCCTCCTTGACTGTTCCTCATTGGCCCTGTCGGGACAAGTGGCCACTTGTTAACACTTTAATAATTTGTCATCTTCCCTACTCAAGCTATTGATACACAAGCCTCTTTAAATTCCCAATGGAAAGGTGGCTTGATGATAGCAATAGATTATTGTGGCAATTGGCTCAATTTAGGGTGTAAAACGAAATCCTGGCTGTGTTTACTCCGTCCAATTGTTAATTTCAGAGGGCAGCCAATCTCTCAAAATACTTTCTCATTTATTGAAATTGGTGACAAATTTGTGAACAATGAGAAGGTTCGATTGGTATGTTACAAACTAATTCTACCCGATTTGGTATACATTGGCTGGTGGACTAGTGCTCTCGTCTTGGGATGCTTAACAAACTTGAAAAGGACAACAAGCAAAAACAAGTGGTCAACGCGCAGGCTTTACTTGCGGTAGATACAGGGAGCATCCCCCAAACTTGGCTTAAATGCTCAGACATTGAGACTCTGCTCTGACTGACTGACATCTCTGAGGGCTCAGGTTCCCATTGCACCAGAGTGCGGTCGAGCGGATCTGTACATCTCCCGGGCTCGTGTTCCATCCACGGGATAAAGGTGTACAGAGTCTCGCCCACCACAGTCACTTCGAACGCCGGAAGTTGAGGAGGCTTTTGGCTGATCAGTGAGTTGTGGTACACTTTTGTTTATATTAAGTAAAGGGGAGATGTGGGAGCCGTTCCGCCTCGGAAGATGGCGCCGGTTCCCTGCTTCCTGGTTGCCTCGGAGTACGCTGATGTCGGGAGCCGTTCCGCCATTGGGAAGATGGCGCGGTTCCCTGCTTCCGGGTTTTACTCTCGAGAGTAACGCATGCGCAGTTTCCACTAGATCTTTGCAAGACCCCTGTTCCTCGATGGCTTCACCGAAGCCCCAATGAGGGGCGCACACGCCAGTACCACCCATATAATGTACGAGCTCCTCGAGTCGGGGTCCTTCTCCATCTTGGAACAGCGCGGATAATAAAGTGTGCTGTCGAAGAATCTGTTTGCGCGTCTTCTTATCGCGAAGTGGGCGCGACACCTTCCTTTCCACTTAAGAATAAGTTGCCTAGTTGTACGGTGCCATAGACACTCAACAGAAAGTTTGTTGGCATCCAAATTTTTAAAAACTTTAAAATAAAAAGAACATGATTTAAATAAATTTGTGGTGTCTGGGGATATGTCTCTCCCTTTTTTATTTTATGAAGATATTGTTTTAAAGTTCCATTGGCCCCTTCCACAATACCTTGTCCTTGAGGATTATAAGGAATCCCAATAATATGGGTAACATTAAATTGTTGGCAAAAACTCTCAAATGCTCGACTGCAATAGCCAGTTCCATTATCTAGTTTTTTTAATTGGATATTTTTATTTATTTACATTTCAGATCTTATCCCGTTTCCCCATTCCCCCCTCCAGAAACTTCTTATCACATATCCCCAACTACTACTTCTATGAGCAAATGCCCCTAAACCATCTACCCATTCCTGCCTCCCCGCCCTCGAATTCCCCCACACTGGGACATCCAGTTTTCAGGGGACAAAGGCGCACCTCTCCCACAAATGCCCAACCAGGCCATCCTCAACTACATACACAGCTGGAGCCATGGGTCGCTCATGTGTGTTCCAAGGCTGGCAGTTTAGATCCTGGGAATTCTGATTGGTTGATATTGTAGCTCTCCCCATGGGGCAACAAGCCACTTGAGTTCCTTCAGTCTTCTCTCTAACTCCTCCATGGGTGACCCTGTGATCAGTTCAATGGGCTCTGGCAGAGCCTCTCAGGAGATAACTATATCAGGCTCCTGTCAGCAGTACTTCCTGGCATCCACAACAGTATCTGAATTTAGTAACTGCACATGGAATGGATCCCGAGGTAGGGCAGTCTCCAAACAGTCCTTCCTCTAGTCTCTGCTCCACACTTTGTCTCAGTACTTGCTTCCATGAGTATTTTGTTATTCTTTCTAAAAAAGACAGAAGCACACACACTTTGGTCTTACTTCTTCTTGAGCTTCATGTGGTCTGTGAGTTTTATCTTAGGTATTGTGAGCTTTTGGGCTAATATCCACATATTAGTGAGTATATACCATGTGTGTTCTTTTGTGATTGGGTTACCTCACTCAGGATGATATTTTCTAGTTTCATGCATTTGCCTAAGAATTCCATGGTCATTGTTTATAATAGCTGAGTAGTACTGCATTGTGTAAATGTACCACATTTTCTGTATCCATTCCTCTGTTGAAGGACATCTGGGTTCTTTCCAGCTCCTGGCTATTATAAATAAGGCTGCTATGAACATAGTGGAGCATGTGTCAATGTTATATGTTGGAGCATCTTTTGGGTATCTGCCCAGGAGTGGTATAGCTGGGTCCTCAGGTAATACTATGTCCAATTTTTTGAGGAACTGCCAGAATGATTTTCAGAGTTACAATCCCACCAACAATGGAGGAGTGTTCCTCTTTCTCCACATCCTCACCAGCATCTACTATCACCTGAGTTTTTGATCTTAGCCATTCTGACTGGTGTGAGGTGGAATCTCAGGGTTGTTTTGATTTGCATTTGCCTGATGACAAAGAATGCTGGAATATCTTTAGGCTTCTGGACCATTCGAGTTTCCTCAGTTGAGATTCTTGTTAGCTCTGTACCCATTTTTAACAGAGTTATTTCATTGAAGTCTAATTCCTGAGTCATTGTTATATTGGATATTATCCTCTATCGATGTAGGATTGGTGAAAGATCTTTTCCATCTGTTGGTTGCCGTTTTGTACTATTGATAGTGTCCATTGCCTTACAGAACTTTGCAATTCTATGAGGTCCCATTTGTCAATTCTTGATCTTAGAACATAAGCCATTGGTGTTCTGTTCAGGAACATTTCCCCTGTGCCCAAGTATTCGAGGGTCTTCCCTGCCTTCTCGTCTATTAGTTTCTGTGTATCTGGTTTTATGTGAAGGTCCTTTATCCACTTGGAATTGAGCTTTGTACAAGGAGATAAGAATGGATGGGATTTGCATTCTTCTACATGCTGACCTCCAGTTGAACCAGCACCATTTGTTGAAAATGCTGTCCTTTTTCCACAGGCCAGTTTTAGCTCCTTTGTCAAAGATCAAGTGACCATAGGTGAGTGGGTTCATTTCTGGGTCTTCAATTCTATTCCATTGATCTTCCTGCCTGTCTCTGTACCAATACCATACAATTTTGTTTTTGCTTTGCTTTGCTTTGCTTTGCTTTGCTTTGCTTTGCTTTGCTTTGCTTTGCTTTGCTTTGCTTTGCTTTGCTTTGCTTTGCTTTGCTTTGTTTTTTTTATCACTATTGCTCTGTAGTACAGCTTGAGGTCAGGGATGGTGATTCCCCCAGAAGTTCTTTTATTATTGAAAATAGTTCTCACTACCTGGGTTTTTTGTTATTCCAAATGAATTTGCAAATTGCTCTTTCTATCTCTATGAAGAATTGAGTTAGAATTTTGACGGGGATTGCATTGAATCTGTAGATTGCTGTCTACAAGATGGCCATTTTTACTGTATTAATCCTGCCAATCACGAGCATGGGAGATCTTTCCATCTTCTGAGATCTTCTTTGATTTCTTTCTTCAGAGACTTGAAGTTCTTGTCATACAGATCTGTCACTTGCTTGATTAGATTCACACCAAGGTATTTTATATTATTTGTGACTTTTGTGAAGGGTGTCATTTCCATAATTTCTTTTTCCGCCTGTTTATCCTTTGAGTAGAGGAAGGCTACTGATTTGTTTGAGTTAATTTATTTTATAACCAGACAGTTTGCTTAAGTTATTTATCAGGGTTAGGAGTTCTCTGGTGGAAGTTTTGGCGTCACTTAAGTATACTATCATATCATCTGCAAATAGTGAAATTTTGACTTCTTCCTTTCCTATTTGTATCCTTTGCCCTCCTTTTATTGCCTAGCTAGGAACTATATTGAATAGGTAGGGAGAGAGTAGGCAGCCTTGTCTAGTCTCTGATCTTTGTGGGATTGCTTCAAGTTTCTCTGCATTTAGTTTGATGTTGGCTACTGGCTTGCTGTATATTGCTTTTACTATGTTTAGGTATGGGCCTTGAATTCCTGATCTTTCCAAGACTTTCACCATGAAAAAATCTTGAATTTTGTCAAATGCTTTCTCAGCATCTAGTGAGATGATCATGTGGTTTTTTTTTTTCCTTTTTGTTTGTTTATTTAGTGGATTACATTGATGGATTACCTAATATTGAACCATTCCTGCATTCCTGGGATAAAGCCCACTTGATCATGATGGATGATTGTTTTGATGTGTTCTTGGTTCTGTTTGAGAGAATTTTATTGAGTATTTTTGCATTGGTATTCATTAAAGAAATTGGTCTGAAGTTCTCCCTCTTTGTTGGGTGTTTGTGTGGTTAAGGTATGAGTGTACTTGGACTTCATAGAATGAATTGGGTAGTGTTCCTTCTGTTTCTATTTTGTGGAATAGTTTATAGAGAATTGGTATTAGGTCTTCTTGGAAGGTCTGATAGAATACTGCACTAAAATCATCTGGTCCTTGGCTGGTTTTGGTGGGGAGACTTTTAATGACTGCTGCTATTTCTTTATGCATTATGGGATTTTTAGATTGTTTATCTGATCCTGAATTAACTTTGGTACCTGAATCTGTCTAGAAAATTGTCAATTTCATTCAGATTTTCCAGTTTTGTTTAATATAGGCTTTTGTAGTAGAGTCTGATGATTTTTTTTTAATTTCCTCGACTTCTGTTGTTATGTCTCCCTTTTCAGTTCTGATTTTATTAATTTGGATACTCTCACTGTGCCCTCTAGTTAGCCTGGCTAAGGGTTTATCTATGTTGTTGATTTTCTCAAAGAACCAGTTCCTGGTTTTGTTGATTCTTTATATAGTTCTTTTTGTCTCTACTTGGTTGATGTCAGCCCTGAGTTTGATTATTTTCTGCCCTCTATTCCTCTTGGGTGTATTGGCTTCTGTTTGTTCTAGAGCTTTCAGGTTTGTTGTCAAGCTGTATGTGCTCTCCAATTCTTTTTGTTGACATTTAGGGCTATGAGTTTTCCTCGTAGCACTGCTTTCATTGTGACCCACAAGTTTTCATATGATGTGCCTTCATTTTCATTAAATTCTAAATAGTTTTTAATCTCTTTATTTCTTCCCTGACCAAGTTATCATTGAGTAGAGTGTTGTTAGTTTCCATATGTATGTGGACTTTCCATTGTTTTTGTCACTATTGAAGACCAGTCTTAGTCCGTGGTGATCTGATTGGATTCATGAGATTATTTCAATTTTCTTATATCTGTTGAGGCCTGTTTTGTGACCAATTATGTGCTCTGTTTTGGAGAAGTTACCATGAGGTGCTGAGAAGAGGTATATTCTTTTGTTTTAGGATGAAATGTCCTATAGATACCTGTTAAATTCATTTGGTTCATGACTTCTCTTAGTTTCACTGTGTCTCTGTTTATTTTCTGTTTCCATGATCTGTCCATTGATGAGAGTTGGGTGTTGAAATCCCCCACTATTATTGTGTGAGGTGCAATGTGTGCTTTGAGCTTTAGTAAAGTTTCTTTTACTAATGTGAGTACCCTTCCGTTGGGGCATAGATGTTCAGAATTGTGCGTCCATCTTTGTTGATTTTTTCTTTGATGAGTATGAAGTGTCCTTCCTTATCTTTTTTGATAACTTTTGGTTGAAAGTCGATTTTATTCGATATTAGAATGGCTACTCCAGCTTGTTTCTTGGGACCATTTGCTTGGAAATTTGTTTTTCAGCCTTTTATTCTAAGGTAGTTTCTGTCT
Source organism: Mastomys natalensis (assembly GCA_021653895.1). NCBI lineage: Eukaryota > Metazoa > Chordata > Mammalia > Rodentia > Muridae > Mastomys > Mastomys natalensis. The sequence continues at coordinate 121,982 of JAJTUV010002664.1, read as the reverse complement.
TTGTCACTGAAGTATATTTCCTAGATGCAGCAAAATGCTGGGTCCTGTTTAGGTATCCAGTCTGTTAGTCTATGTCTTTTTATTGGGGAATTGAGTCCATTGATGTTAAGAGATATTAAGGAAAGGAGATTTTGCTTCCTGTTATTTTTTATATTAATGGTGGCATTGTTTGTGTGGCTATCTTCTTTTGGGTTTGTTGGAAGAAGACTACTTTCTTGCTTTTTCTAGGATATAATTTCCCTCCTCGTGTTGGAGTTTTCCCTCTATTGTCCTTTGTAGGGCTGGATTTGTGGAAAGATATTGTGTAAATTTGGTTTTGTCATGGAACATCTTGGTTTCTCCATCTATGGTAATTGAGAGTTTTGCTGGGTATAGTAGCCCAGGCTGGCATTTGTGTTCTCTTAGGGTCTGTTTGACATCTGTCCAGGATCTTCTGGCTTTTATAGTATCTGGTGAGAAGTCTGGTGTAATTCCTATAGGTCTGCCTTTATAAGTTACTTGTCCTTTTCCCCTTACTGCTTTTAATATTCTTTCTTTGTTCTGGGCATTTGGTGTTTTGATAATTATGTGACAGGTGGAATTTCTTTTCTAGTCTAGTCTATTTGACGTTCTATAGGCTTCTTGTATGTTCATAGGCCTCTCTTTCTTTAGGTTAGGGAAGTTTTCTTCTATAATTTTGTTGAAGGTATTTACTGGTCCTTTAAGTTGGGAATCTTCACTTTCTTCTATACCTATTATCCTTAAATTTGGTCTTCTCATTGTGTCCTGGATTTCCTGGATGCTTTGGGTTAGGAGCTTTTTGCATTTTGCATTTTCTTTGACAGTTGTGTTAATATTTTCTATGATATCTTCTGCATCTGAGATTCTCACTTCTATCTCTTGTATTCTGTTCGTGATGCTTGCATCTATGACTCCTGATCTCTTTCCTAGGTTTTCTATCTCCAGACTAGTCTCCCTTTGTGATTTCCTTATTGTTTTTGCTTCTATTTTTATTTCCTGGATGGTTTTGTTCCTTTACCCATTTGGTTGTGTTTTCTTGAAATTCTTTAAGGGATTTTGTGTTTCCTCTTTACAGGCTTCTACCTGTTTACCTGTGTTCTCCTGTATTTCTTTGAGGGGATTATTTATGTCCTTTTAAAGTCCTCTATCATCACCATGAGAAGTGATTTTAAATGTGAATCTTGCTTTTCCAGTGTGATGGGTATTTGGGACTTGCTATGGTGGGAGAACTAGGTTCTGATGATGCCAATTAACTTTGGTTGCTGTTTCTTATGTTCTTGTGCTCGCCTTTTGCCATCTAGTTATCTCTAGTGCTAACTGCACTCACTATCTTTGACTGGAGCCTGTCTTTCCTGTTGTCTTGGTTGTATCACAACTCATTAGAGTCCAGCTGTCTCTGTGATCCTGTGATCCTGATCCTGTGTGTAAGAGCTCCTGGGAATCCAGCTGCCTCTGAGATCCTGAAAGCCTGGTGTAACCAATCACCTGAGATCCTGTGATCCTATGATCCTATGATCTATGTTTTGTTGTGTTAAAGCTCCTGGGAATCTAGCCTCCTCTGGGTTTTCTTGGATTAGGTGCAAAGCTGATGCTCAAGGTCTGCTCAGGGCACCAGTTCAGACCAGAAGGATCCTGTGCCACTGGCCAGGAGTGAGTTCCTGGGTCCTGGGGAGAGGGAGTCCCAATTACTCTTTGTTTGGGGAGGGTGTCACTGCCTTCTCACCTACAGAAAAATTCTTTTAAAAGATTTTTAATATTAAAATATAGTGTCATTCACTATTTCTTGTCACTTCATTCATGATTTAAAATAACATGGATTTGTTTCACCAATATAATCAAACATAGTAACTATTATATGCATAACTAAAATGATTTTAGATTCTAGAAAATTCCAGAACTGTAAATTACAAGTCAGAAATTATGTTAGAAATTTAGAAGCTCTGGGTGGTGCATCCCTTTAACTCAGCATGAAAGAGGAAAAGGCAGACAGATCTCTGAGTTCAAGGCAGCCTGGTTTACATAGACAGTGTTGAGTAAACTAGAGCTACATAGTGAGTCCATGTCTCAAAAAGAAAGAAAGAAAGAAATGTAGTGAACAGCATGGTGGGACTTAAATACAGTGTGTAGGGAAGCTCAGCTTCAAATAGCATTTTAAAAAAAGTAGACTTAACTGTCTTTGAAGAACAGCCTACCATCAAAACCAGAGCCAAAGAACAAAGACACTAAAAGAGTAGACCAACTTAAGGTTGATGGATACTGGAAATTTTAACTTAAAATACGTTTTGGTTTTGGTTTATTGTTGTGTTATTGTTATCAAATTTATTTTTCATAGGTGATATGGCTATTTCCACAATTACTATTTCCAAATTACTATGTATGTCCACACATTTGGTTTAAAAAGCCATCAAAATTTTATTTGGGAAAAGACTGCATAGTTACCAAACAGGATACTCTAGGACTCCAAATATTTCCCATATTATTCTGACAAGGTATAATAAGAAAGTAAATATCCAGGCTTAATAATGGCACAAAAAGACAGCATTTTAAGTAGAGTATGGGAAAATAGCACCTGATTTTTGCAGGCAAGAACTGAAGTCAATAGATGAAACAGACTCGAGAAAATTTATCTGAACCTATTAAAATGGAGACATGCAAGTATGTTTCTGCTGTGCTGTTAGTCACTCTAACAAGGGCCCAACACCACACACTTATTCATATCCAGAAGTCCCTGAATAGTGACTTGCTGACCAGAATTTAATTCCCTATGAATCATTGCTAGACATATTCTGAATCCCAGATTTGGAGAAATAGTAATGGGCCACAACTCTAACATATTACAAGTTATTGAATACAGAGAAAGTAATCTTTTCACAGAAATTAAACAGGGAAACCAATACATCTTCGATAGAATTTTCAGGATGTAACTGAAATTCCTATATATAAAAAAAAAATCTTTTTAATATCTGTCCTTTTCTGTAGGGGGACAGAAAAAGAGAAGCCTCCTCCAGAACCTTTTCAAAAAAGAAAAACAAAAATATTACATGGATAGAACAAGCCCACAAAAGTGGTGCAAACAGCAATTTGTCATCCTCAGGCAACTTCTTAGAGGCTCTTCAGAAATAAATCCATTCAGAAGCATCTGGTAATCCTAGAAAAACAACATCTATGCCCACTTTCAATTTCCAATTTTCCTACCTTTTAATAAAAAAACATTACTTGAAGGTAAAAGAAATCTTTGAACATCACTTACAATAAAATGCAGGCAACAAAATTGCAGAATCTAAAGGAACAATTTCCTATCCCTTGTACAAAAAAATAAAATCCCTTTTGTTTCCATGAAAATACATAGGAAGCACTTCTACTTAAGACATACATTAAAAATGAATATGGAGGCAGCTGATGAGATGGCTCAGTGGTTACAACACTGACTGCTCTTCCAGAGGTCATGAGTTCAAATCCAGCAACCACATGGTAGCTCACAACCATCTGTAATGAAATCTAATGCCCTCTTATGGGTGTCTGAAGACAACTACAATGTACTTACGAATAATAAGTAAAAAAAAAAAAAAGTGAATATGGAGATAAAATGTATTTTTAGGTAGCAATTACTGAGAGTAACTTGTTATATAGGTGGGTTACATTTTTTTATTATATAAAATTGCTAAGGTCAGTTTCCATTCAAGCATAACATTGTTTAAATACTAATGTTCAGGATGTCTTATATGAAAAATAAACAGAAAATAGACAAATAAAAGTAGTCACAGTACTGTATCATCTTTCTTATAAAAAATTTTAGAGGATCAAACATCTTGGTTGGTGAACTATGATTTCCTGTTTTCTATTTCTTGCACAAAGCAGTTTTGCTTTGTTCAAAATCTCATCCTGTAAGAGATTTTTTTTTAATGACTGATAACATGTACCTCCATATTTGTATTCACAAAGACATCAAAATACAAAGCATGAGACAAACATTTATCCAAATACCTCAGTGAGTTATTTTGTTCTTGGGAATTAAATACTATATGCATTTTTATGTCTAAAAAGACCTGGATGCTCCCTCCAGAAAGATATTGGATGAGATACTGAATCTAGTAACTATTTTTAAGAACAGACTGCCAAAAATTTGATAATTATCAAATATGAAATTAACTCATCAGGATTTCTGCCAGATATAGCAAAATAAGATCTTACTAGACCAGTTTATACAAAATATATATATAAATTCAGAATATAAAAAAGGTTCCTGAATCTGTTGCATTACTTATGCCCAGTGAAAAGATGATGCTCTCCTTAAAGGCATACTATAATCCTGAATATTTTGTTGATTAAATATGAAATTAATGCATGCATTAACTTGAACATTCTATGCTCAGTAGAGACAGCTGGGTAATTGTAACTTGTTTAAGCAGAGGTACAGAAAGGCCCTTATCTCTGAGCACTTCCTATGTACAAGTGTCCCCAGGTAGACACAGAACAGCTGAATGTGCCATCACATAAACATAATCCCAGCACTCAGGGGGCATACAGGCATATAAACAATTGGCTTAGCCCAGGTGTTTTTGTGGCTTCTTACTATGTCTAAGCACCTACTCATCCTATCATGGCTACCTAGCTTTCTTTGCAGTGCCAGTATCTTATGACTAATTCAAATAATCTCCTCTGTAGCATTTCCAGAACATCCAGTGGCCCTTCATGGACACTATAAAGGGAAAATTTAGAAAATTTACTACCTTTGATGATTTCCAGCTCCAACATCATGCAAACGGTACACAGTTTTCAGTAAACTTTTCTGTGATTCATTTTTGGTTTATCATTTCGTATCATAAAAACACTAATGCAGAATTAGAAGTTTGTAAAGATTAAACACTAGCGAATATTATTAAATTCGTAAGTGTTTTTTAAGAAGATGACTTCATATATAAACTACAGAGAAGAAAAGAGCACTGCTTAGCTTCAGGAAATTCTTTCACTTTCAATACTTTATCTATGCTCTGTTTTCCATGAACACAACAAACATGGCAACTTACTATTTCCTCTTGATTTGGGGGAATTTTTTTTTCAGTCTTGTTTATTTGAGAAATTTGATGCACTTGAATTGTTTCTGTAAAAGCTCAGTGAGTCCTTGTGTTTAGAATATAGAGAAATATCCTCCCTTCACTTTATCAATATATCCACTGTTGTGTTTTATAAAAATACAGAAGAGGGAGAATATGTTTGGTGGAGGTACAGTAAGGTGTGGGGGAAGGGAGTGCCTCTGCGGATATATGTATAGTATAGAATAGAGTATTCAAGTATGGGGAGTGAGTTGAGGGAGTAGAGACAGAGAAACGCAGAGAGAGAGAGAGAAAGAGAGAGAGAGAGAGAGAGAGAGAGAGAGAGAGAGAAGAGGAGTAGAGGCAAGCCGTGATCACGTGGAGAGAGAGGGGGAGGGTAATGGGAGAGGGGGGGAGCAGGAGCAAAAGGACAGAGCAAGAAGAGCAAGAGAAAGGGGCAAGCAAACCCTTTAATAGTGAGTCAGGCACACTTGACTTTTGCCAGGTAACTGTGGGGCAGAGCCTAAACTAAATGCCAACATCCACCTCAAACAGCAGATGAGCAGATCAAGTCACAGAAAATGACTTTGTGAGTGTGTGTGTGTGTGTGTGTGTGTGTGTGGTGTGGGGAAAAGAGAGAGAGAGAGAGAAGAGATCAGCTGCACTGTGGACTGTGGGATGTACTAGAACATTGTCCTGCATACTATATTCATAATAGCCAGAAGCTGGTAATAACCTAGTGTCCATCAACAAAAGAAAGGATAAAGAAAAAATATTATATTTTACATTGGAATGTTACTCAACTGTTTTTTTAAAATTGCAACAAATGCATGGAACTAGAAAAAAAAAATAATCTTGAGTAAGTAACCCAGACACAGAAAGATAAATATTTTATGTGTTCATTAAAGTGATATTAGCCATTAAGTAAATGATAACCTAGCTACAATCCATAAATCAAAAGAGGATAAGTTAAAAGGAAGGGTTTAGGGGGAATGTTGGATCTCCCTGGGAGAAGGAAGTAGAATAGATTTTACAAACAGACTTGGAATGGGTTAGACAGGAAGGTCAGGTTGGTTGGGGTGATGGGATGAAAGATGAGAGTGCAGAGAAAAATGGTTAGAATTGAGGGTGGGGAGCATTTGTGGGGTGTTGTGAAAACATGTGCAATGTAAATCTCCTGGAATGTATAAATGTGATCTTAATGAGGACCTAGTAAATGGGGGATACAGGTCTCAATTAGCCATCTCTTGTTGGCAGGCCAGGCTTCCAGTGGTGCGCTGGATTGCATTCAGTTGAGTTGTTGGCCAGGGGGTTACATGAAAATCCCCAAACAACATGGGTTGTTACTAAGACAAAGGGTTGCTCTCTGCATACAAACAGTGGGCCCCATGACCAATGGACAATACCTACACAACTCATTAAAAATGGAGAACTCAAGTTGGTGCCTACCCAGAGCCTTTATCCTATATTCCAGTCTCTTTAGTGTGGGAAGGTACTTTGAAGGCTACCAAAAGAAAAAATGTGGACACCAACCCAGTCACAAAACCTTTGTTCTATAATGTTCCTGGGAGGAATGGGAAGCAAATGTGTTTGGGATACATTGTATGAAATTCCCAAATAACTAATAAAAATATTATGTTGGGGAAAAATCCTTTTGGATCAGCTATTGAAAGTCCTCCTTGCAAAATATGCTAGGGAAATGGTGGCACAGAACCTGTGGGAGTAGCCAACCAATGTCTAATTTGACTTACGACCCACTCAAGAAGGAACCCATGCCAAACATGGATTGGGTAATGGGTAGCCTAAGAACAAGAGATTAGATAGCCCAAAGTCTTTGGGTGAAGCCAAACATGACTGATGATAGATAGATAGATAGATAGATAGATAGATAGATAGATAGATAGATGAATAAAATGACTCTTGATGATATTCTGATATACTCATAGATCAGTCATTCTTCCAGTCACTATCAGAGAGGCTTCCTTCAGCAGCAGATGAGAACAGATTCAGAAACCCATAGTCAGACAGTCTGTGGAGAAAGTGTCTAAATGGGATGTCTCCATCAAATCCCTCTCCTCAGAGAGCAGGGAATCTCTCAGAAGAGGAGGCAGAAAGAATCTAAAAGCCAAAGGGGATGGAGAACAAGGCCCTCTGAACCAGCTAAAGCAAGGTGATAAGAGCCCACAGAGACTGAAGCAACAAATACAAGGGTCAATACCAGGACTGCTGAGTTTATATTATAGCTATGTAGTTTAGTATTTCTTATGGACTCCTGAGTCTGAGAATGGGTGAGTCTCTGACTCTTCCACCTGCTCTTAGGACTCTTTTTCCCCTGTTGGGTTGCCGTGTCTGACTTCAATATGATAGGTTTTGCTTCATCATATTTTATTTTGTCATGTTTGGTTGGTATCTCTTAAAGCCTGTTCTTTTCTAAGGAAAAGCAAAAAGGGAGTGGATCTGGAGGGAAGGGAGGTATAGAGGAAATGGGAGAAGTAGAGAGAGGGGAAACCATAATCAGGATATATTGCAGAGAAAAGAATCTATTTTCACTAAAAGGGGAAAATGAAAAGAAAAAGAAAGGAACAAAGAAAGAAACAAAGAAGGTATTTTCAATAGCTGATCCAAAAAGATTTTCCCCAACATAATATTTTTATTAGTTATTTGGGAATTTCATACAATGTACCCCAAATACATTTGTTTCCCATTCCTCCCTGGTCTACCTGAACACCCTTGCTCCACCATCTAAAAAGAAAAGAAAAACACCAAATCTAATTTGTATTGTTCATATACTCACAGCAGCATAGTAAAACAAACACCTAGTGGCCAACTCCTTAAAGAATATTGAGACCTTCCCGTCCCCTCTCCAAAAGCCACCAACTGGGAAGAGCTACACTTCTGCATCTTTATCACTTTTAAGGACTCTCTTTAATAGCTTCCTGTCTAGACTATTTCTTTAGGGAGGTTGTTGTCACAGAAGCCTCAATGTCTCTAATTCTCATTTTTGAGTCAGCAGTCACCAATACGACTGTAAAAGAAGATTCCTGCCTCTGAAGTAAAAGAGTTCTTCTGAGCTCTGACCTAAAAGAAACTTCTTTGATAAGACTTAGGATGTGTCAGAAAAAAAAAAAAAAAAACAGACGTTGAAAAATCTCTAAAAGACCTTTCTAAATAAAATCTGGCCTGAAAAGATGAAAAAAATCCTGTAGACAATCAACTAACCAGGGCTATAGGGGCTCACAGAGACTGAACAGATCATCAGGGAGCCTGTATGGGTCTGACTAGGTCCTCTGCATATATGTTATAGTTGTAGAGCTTGGTTTCTTGTGAGGTTCCTAACAGTGGAAGCAGAGGCTGTCTCTGACTCTTTTTCCTGCTTTTGGGACCCTTTTTCTCCTACTAGGTTGCCTTTATATAAGGGAATGTGCCTAGTCTTATATGACATGCTTGATTGCTATCTCTGGGAGACCTGTCTTTTTTTAAAGGGAAATGGAGGAAGAGTGGAACTGGGGAGAGGGGAGATGAGAAGGGACAGGAGGAGAGGAGAGAGGACAAATTGTGGTCAGGATATAATATATGAGAGAATAATAAATAAAAAAATGAAAGAAAGAAATCCTGAGAAGAAACAAAAGAATCAGGTTAAAAATAATAATGGGAAATTAAACTCTCGTTGGTTCTATCATAAGACTAAACAGCCATGGCACTGTGATGATTTGAATGTCCTTGACCCAAGGAGTGGCACTAATAGAAGGTATGGCCTTGTTGGAGAAAGTATGTTACTATCCAGGTAGACTTTGAGACTCAGGTCCAAGCTGCCTGAGGATGCTGAGTGGATCAAGATGTAGAACTGTTGGCACCTTCTCCAGTACCATGTCTCCCTAGATGCTACCATGCTTCCTGCCATGATGATAATGAACTAAACCTCTGAACCTATAAGCCAGCCCCAAATAAACTTGTCCTTTATAAGGGTTGCCTTGGTCATAGTTTCTTATCACACAATGGAAACCTTAACTAAGACAAGCATTTTGTGAAATATTTTTTTTTATCTAAATTATCCTATAAATACAAGAAAACAGTATAAGCCTGCAAGAATCAGGAATATTGTTTCTACTCATTTTTCTTGACGAAAATGATAGATTGAACTTCAATCCAGAGACTTCTGTCCCAGTTTTGTTTCAGCTGTTGCTGATAAAAAGCAACTTAGGGGAGAAATGATTATTTTAACTCAAAATTCCAGGTAATAGTTTATCCCAGCAGAGAAGCAAAAACAGTAGGAACTTGAAACAGTTGATTTTATTATATCCACTATCATGAACATAAAGAAATGAACACAAACATGTAGACTACTCAGTTTGCCTTCACCTTTACATAGTCTGAGAGAGAGAGAGAGAGAGAGAGAGAGAGAGAGAGAGAAGAGAGAAAGAGAGAAAGAGAGAGAGAAAGAGAAGAGAGAGAGAGAGAGAAGAAGAAAAGAAAGAAAGAAAGAAAGAAAGAAAGAAAGAAAGAAAGAAAGAAAGAAAGAAGGATTTTTAAATAAATGTTTCCTGTGTTCATATGGAAGTATCAAATAAGTTTTATATTTAGAACATTTTTAAGAAAAATTATTGACAAGAAAACAAAAAGGGATTTTAGTGAATTTCCATTACAATTTAAAATCAGAATGTCAAAATAGTAATACAGCATAGTAAAGACAATTCTGTGAGGCTAAAGGCACATGGTGCAGAGAAGCATCCTTCCTGTGATCCTGCTTCTTAAGGGAAAGACCTGAAAGTGGCAGCAGCTCAGGACCCTGGATTTGTTTTTGTTCCAACCTAATACAGAGGCGAAACAAAAGGCTGACAAGCACTGTTGTAATCTCTGCCTAACATGCATCTACTGCAATGTAAGTCGCCAAAGCATTTACACTAAGATAACAAGGCTTCCTTTACTGAAAGGGAAGGTAAACAAAGACTCTCCTGTAGTTCCCACAGGAACTAAAAGACGAGTCCTCTGACTTTGTCTTTGAATCTTTTTAAATTCAGGAAAATCAGGGCTTCCAGTTATAATAGATTATAACCTTCAGTACTCATTATGTGTGAAATAAAAAATAAGAAATATTTAAATATTTATATTAGAGCATGAATAATCCCATTAAATGTTAATGTAACTATGATTTAAGAAAATAAAAAAGAGAAAATAAACAAATTAAGAAAACTTTATTTATGCTTTTCTGGATTTCTTCAGCATATGATATGCTGAGAACAACTGTGTTCTCAAATCTGCTTCAGTGTTCACTGTTTTATTATATTTTAAATAAAGTATATAAAGAAAATGAAGCCCCACACAAGAGGATTCTTAGAAATAAAAAACTTTGATAGTATTTTGTTTTACATATTCTTTCATTTGAATACAATGATCTGTTCTGCAATTTCAAGTCATCTTTGAGTTATGTATACTTTCATGTCCTTTGAAACCATTAGTTGAGTATCACAGAACTCAAATATTGCAGGGGAATGGAGTTCCATTCCAAATACCCATGTCTGGTGGCTTACAGCCATTTTTAACTCTAGTGCCAGGGGATCCAATATCCTCTTCTGGGATCAACTGGCAGCTGAACACTCATGCGTGCACACACACACACACACACAGCACATAAATATTGATGCATTCCAACTACAATATAAAAATCACATTTTTAATGTCACCACTCTTCTCAACACTAAACATTTTATTTAACAATAAGTTACTACAAAGCTGTCAAGGTCATAGTAGCATTTACTTTTTTTTCTAATTATCTGATTTTCAACAAAAGCTAAAATTTGGTCACTGGCAACAAAGAAAGGAAGAAAGTGATAGGTTCACGTAATTGATTTTGGGAAATGCTTCTTAACATCCACGTCTTAATACTCAGTCTGTCTGTTGGTTATTCCCTAAAGACAAAACAATGCCATTCCAGGTAAATCACACATACTCTTTTGCCTTCTTGGTGGTGCTGGTGGTGCTGGTGGTGCGAGTGCAGGTGCCAGTTAAGCCCAGAAGACGGCATTGGATTCCTTGGCACTAGAGTTAAAAATGGCTGTAAGCCACCAAATGTGGGTATTTGGGATGGAACTCCATTGCTCTACAAGAACAGCAAGCACTCTTAACCACAGAGCTATCTTTGTATCACCATGTTCTTTTACTTAAGACACCATTGTAGTTTAAGAAGTGACCAAGAGCTTACCAAGTCCAGCTTGTCATGTAAGGGACAATATAACATGGTTTCCTGATCCTAAAACAGAGCCAGGAGGCCATTAGACCTCCATGAATGTTGAGAGTTGCTATGGGTGTAAGACTTTTTTGTATAATAGTGTGTATATTTCCTCCTTCAGGGAATATCTTCTCTGCCAAGGTTAATGACATGATAATCAGAGACAGCATGAGTCTGGGAGAAGGGTGTGTTTATATCTCAGCAAAATGGTAGAATGCGTGAAAGCCCTTAAGGCTGTGGGAAAGAACACTGAAAACTAAGTTTGAAAATATATAATTTTTCTACTATGCAAAATATAAGGATGCAATATGAATACATAGGAGCTTTACAGACAGATCTAAAGGAACAGAAGCAGCTGCACTATATGCCAGTTTGTCAGAAAAATACTAAGGAAGGAGAAAAAGAGATTTAGGGAAGTGGTGATCTCAGAGCAATAACCCACCCAGCTAAGTGTGTGTTTGTTTGTTTGTTTGTCTGCTTTGTTTTATACTTACAAAGGCAGGTAGATTCCTGAAGTCAAGGTCAGCCTGGGAATGAGAGAGCTTAGGTCCAGACCCAGGCATGATAGAAATGGTAATTTCAGGATAATTTCAGCTATCTTTTTGTCTGTGCTAGTGCTTGCGGTCCCTTTCTAAGAATCAAGTGGCCAGGGTTGTGGAATGTTGATTCATGGGATAATCAAAAGGGAAACTGGAGTAATGACTGAATTGATATGTAAACTAAAAACTCAGCTTTTGATCTTCAAGAGATGAGCTATCCAGAGAGTCTTTGGTATAGCAAGAGAAAGCTGTCTTGAGCAGAGAAGAACATAGAGAACAATCTGAAAGCTGTCTCAAACAGAACAGAGAGAGAGAGAGAGAGAGAGAGAAAGGAGAGGAGAGAGGGTGAGAGAGAGAGAGAGCAATCTAGAAAGCCATCTCAAGCAGAACATAGGCCATCAGATTGGACCCATAATTTGACTTAAAGTCATTTGTTTCACTGCTCTCAGACACCCCTTCTCTCAGAAACCCTCTCCAAGCCAAAGCTGGTCCTTGGCAGGAGCTGTATGTGAACCATTATATCATACAGAATAAATTAAATATTCTTATCATCAGATTTTTAGTTCCTTCTTCAAAGACATTTTAAGTAAAACTGTCCATATAGAAGCTGAGAGTGCATGACACAAGGAATACAGCAATTATTACAGTTTGGTGCTGCTACCTGGACTTAGGACAATGTGCTAGTTGTTCTGCCAACTACCATATTGCCAATACTACAAATACAAACAACAGAGAGTATCTTGACAGTATTATAAAAATATTTGTGCCTTCTTGAACTCCATTGAGAAGTACACAAGGAACTGAAAGGTCCTGGTTATGCTGGGGACCTACACAATTTTCTTTTAATTTTATATTTCCAAATGAAAGACCCACCTACAAGGGGAGACCCTTGTTCATGTTGTGGGAATTCACGGCCACCCAGAAACTCAAGAGACCGTACTTGCTGCAAACCACATAAGGCTTTATTTCAGGATATCAGCTGGCTGAGGCCAAGACTCACGAGAGGAATGTCGACCCCGAGGCCAGAGGGAGAAGGGTATTTAAAGGGAAAAAAAAAAACAGGGCGTGTGAGGGAGTCATAAAAACATCAGCAGACAGTATCATAAAAGCAGTGGAAGGATCATGTGGGAAACACCCTGTGTACTTATTTTTCAAGAATTTAATCTTATCTAATCATCTATCATGTGGCTACCTGTCCTTGGAACCCAGAGCCTAAGAACCAGATTACCTGCATTCTGGTTCCACCTTTTGTGGCCAGCTAAGTTCCTGGAACAAGGATGGCCTAGCTTCATCCTATACATGCTAGGGGGGTCTCAAAAAAGGTTTATTCTTTTCACAAAGAGTACAAACAACCCAGAAGTAGGATCATCAGTGGCTATCCAGAAGGCACATGTACATAGAAGACACACATACACAAACATAGAGACAGAGAGACACACAAATATACACAGTGAGAGACAGAAACAGAAAGACAGACACACATACACACTCACACACAAATACCCAGATACACAAAGATACACATAGACACCCAGATACACAAAGACAAATAGACATCTAGATACACAAAGACACATGACACTCAGTAAAGACCAACATAGAAACCAGATAACAAAGACACACATAGACACCCAGATACACAAATACAGAGAGATAGACACACACACATATACACAAAGATAGAGAAAGACATATACAAACACACAAATATACACAAAGAGAGACAGAGAGAAAGACAGAGATACAGATACACAAAGAGATAGGCACACAAACACACAGATACACATACCATATACACAGAGATACACAAATAGTAAAGACAGAGAGACAAACAGAGATATACACACATAGACACACAAATACAGAGAGACAGAGAGAGAGAGACAGACACACACAGAGAGACACAGAGACACATAAATACACAAAGAAAGAGAAACATAGATACAGAGACAGAGAGACACACAAAAAGATATACACAGACACACATAGCCACACACACTATACACACACAAAGGTATATACACAGAGACACACAAATAGAAAGACAGAGACAGACAGACAAACACACACAGAGACATACACAAACCAGGAGGGGACCTTTCCTGAAGAACTTGTTTTTTTCGCTACAGTATTTTATAGCTGATAAATGAATGTTACAAGAATATGGTGATGTTTTCCTTCATTAGCCATATCCATAGTACATGATTCATTTTAATTTTCCTAAGGTTTTAATGTCCATAAATAATTTTTTATATCAGAAGTTACCCCTAACCTGGAGGTTGCTAGTGGCAGATGCTTTTAATATCCGCAGCAACATCTGGGAGGCGACCAGAGGAGCGGAAGTTTCTGAGTATGTAGTCATCTCTGGTACACAGAGTGAGCCAGAACATGCCCAAAGGGCACATTAGAAACCTTCTCAAAAATATAATAAAAAATAACTAAAAAAAAAAAAAATTGGAAGTTACCCTAAAACTTGAAGAGAGTTAAGTCTCCCTAAGTTGGCAGATGGTTTTATATAACTCACAGCAGCAAAATAATCTGGTGAACCTGGACTCTGAATCATGAAGAGTCTCCCAGGAAGTGTGTCATGGGTGAAATGTAGTCTCTCTGTCTCACAAATCTGCCCTGAAGAACATACTAGAATTGTGTACATTAAACATACCTCTAAAATATAGTACTGGCAACTACACTCATTAGTTCTATAAATAATCTTTATTACTTTTACGGCATTTTTGTTGGTGGTGGAAGTACTAATGGTAATGGTGTTGGATGGTGACTGTGTGTGTGTGTGTGTGTGTGTGTGTGTGTGTGTGTGTGTGCTTCCTTACCAGTCCTAAATAATGTTTATTAATTAGGACTTACTTTTTTAAATTTTCTCAATAGGTAACAAAAATAATTATATTCCTAAAGGTTTTAAGAAATATTTATTTTAATGAGGTTCTAGTATAAGAATTATGATAAAATGATAATCCTATAAAATAGGGTTAAAATTTAAAAATAAATTCAGAGAAAATGTTCTTTATTTATATTATTATTATTATTTGTTATTTATTATTATTTTTAGTAGTAGTATTTTCTTTGGCTGCAGCATCACTACTACTGAAAACCTTATATATTAATTTTTTTTAACAGCAGTAAATCTTTTAAAATTGTCTTTTCATTTTCTCATAAACCAGATCAGAAACAAATATTTTGGGGAAAGTACCTTACATGAATTTTTAGTTGAAATATTGTTAGTTATTATTACTAAAATGAAAACATAAAAATTATGATATAATTTCATTTAGAAACACCACCGTTACAACTGCCAATGTCTAACTCCCCAAGACGCCAATTATGCTTCCAGGACAATAGAGAAAGAATGGGTATCTGTTCAAATTAAGAAGTTCTTTAAGGTGAGGAATTGTTAATATTACCAAGCATCAAGATTCTACTTACAAAAATTATTTACAATTGCTATTTGAATAGAATTAGAATAGAAAGATATATACATGAGATTCAATTTGTAATTGCAAATTTACATTAACAATGTAAACGTGAGCAAATTGTTGTGCTTCCAGGGTCTTCAGTTTCATAGTGAATGGAAAAATGATAAGAGTTGGTCTTCCACTCTGGAAATCAGTCTGGTATTTCCTCAGAAAATTGACATAGCATTACCTAAGGACCCAGCTCTCCACTCCTGGGCATATACCAAAAGATGCTCCAACATACAACAAGGACATGTCCACTGTTCATAGCAGTCTTATTTATAATAGCCAGAAGCTGGAAAGACCCAGATGTCCTTCAACAGATGAATGGATACAGAAAATGTGGTACATTTATACAATGGAGTACTACTCAGCTATTTTTTTAGGGTTTTTTTAATTTATTTAATTATTTAAATCACATCGTAATTTACTTATTCACATAGGGGTTATAAACACAAAAAGGCAGGATGTGGGGAAGGGAATGACACTGAGCATAGGTGTTCAGGGGGAGTACAGATACCATTCAGAACAGGGTATCAGCTGGGTGAAGGTTCAGGTGACAGGTCACTATGACTCTGCATATGATTCACTTGTCCTTACTCTAAGTTGGTACTGTCCCGCCAAGCTGCCTATTTATAAGATCTATAACTATTCAGGCTGGTAAATTTCTCACAGAAGCTGCCTGTTTACAATAGCTTATAGCCTTCTGTTTCAGTGTTTTTCCACAGAGACCCAAGACTTTGTGTTAGCATGCATGTATGTCAGGCCCTATGCTGATTTAGGCAATGGCTGATTGTAGGCCTTCAGTGTATATGCAGGGCTGCCCCTGACATCTCCTCCCTTCTCTAAGTATAGAAGGGCCTTAGCGATTCTAATCTTGCAAAGGCGGGGATAGAGGCCTGACCTCCAATAATTGAAGGGGACCTTGTAATGGCTCTGGTCCTCCTGTCATTATCCAGTGAGACATGAGGGCCAATACCCATCCCATGTCTTTTTCCTGGAGAGGGATACTCTTGACATCAACCCCTATACAGTCAGGCTTGTCCCTCAGGGAACCCAGAGAGATATTTTTAACTTTTATTTATATTCCCTTGCAGTGCCTAGCCTCGCAGCCTAAGCAAGAATTCAGATCACCAGTCAGAGGGGGTTCTGGGTGGCCCCTCTCTGTTTGGTCTAGGGGTTGAAGTCCCCTCTTTTAGACTGGGTGGATATGGGTTTTGGGAACACCCTGGATAGAGTAACAACCTCATCTTGAGTCTCATGGTCCTCCATAGCTAACTTATGCTAATGTATCCGAATAGGTTTTGCTACCAGATTATCTATCTGTTGTATCACAAAGTTAGTCAGCCTATTTAAGACCCAGGACCAAGAGACTACTCAGCTATTAAAAACAATGACTTCATGAAATTCTTAGGCAAATGGATGGAACTAGTAAATATCATCCTGAACGAGGTAACCCAATCACAAAAGAAATGCACATGGTATGCACTCACTGATATGTGGATATATGTGTCAAATCTCACAATACCCAAGATACAGCTCACAGACCACATGAAGCTCATGAAAAGACCAAAGTGTGGATGCTTAGGTCCTTCTTAGAAGGAGTAACAAAATACTCACTGGAGCTAATATGGAGACAAAGTGTGGGACAGAAAATAAAGGAGGGCCTTCTGGAGACTGCTCCACTTGGGTATCCATCCCATGTTCAATCACCAAAGGCAGATGCTGATGTGGATGCCAGGTAGTGCAGGCTAGCAAGAGCCTGATACAGCTGTCTCCTTAGAGGTCTGCCAGAGCCTGACATATACAGAGGCAGATGCTCACAGCTAACCATTGAACTGATCATGGGGTTCTCAATGGAGAAGTTAGAGAAAAGACTGAAGGAGCTGAAGGGGTTTGAGGCCCCATGGGGAGAGCAAAAATACCAACCAACCAGAGCTCCCAGGGTCTAAACCACCAGCCTGGGAGCACATAGGAACGGACCTATGGCTCCAGCTGTATATGTAGGGAAGGATGGCCTTGTAGGGCTTAAGTGGGAGAGGGCTTGGCCCCATGAAGGCTGGATGCTCCAGTGTGCGGTCACTCGAGAACAGGGAGGTGGGAGTGAGTGGGTGGGTGGAGTCACATCCTCATAGAAGCAGGAGGAGGGGGGATGGGATGGGGGTTCTGGGTGGGGGGAAATGGGGAAAGGGGATAACATCTGAAATGTAAATAAAATATTGAATAAAAAATTTAATTTAAAAAGAGTTGGTCTTTGTGGTTATGGGTGAGTACAAACTGCTATGAAATAATAAACCCCAGACCTTCTCTAAAGATAAGACAACTGTGCTAAGACAACTTGAAAGTGAGACAATACCAGGAGTCAGTGGCACATGTCTTTAATCCCAGCACTCAGGAGACAGACAAGCCTGTTCAAGACCAGTCTGGTCTATAAGAGTGAATTTCAGGACAGCCGATGCCACTTAGGGAAACCCTATCAAAAAAATCAAACAAAACGAAAAAACACAAAAACAAATACAGGAGAAATAAGCTAGACCACAGATCTGATGTAGTAGGTTTGTTTGTTGTTTGTTTGATTGTTTTTGCCTTTATCAGACAAATTTAACTTACGGTCAAGGTGGAAGGCATCGTGCTAGTAGCTGAGGACTTAGTACCTGAGAATGTCTGTTCCACAAGTTGAAGGCAGAGAGAGAAAGACGGACTGGCATGGGCTTTTGAAACCTCAAAGCCCACTGCCAGTGACAGTCCTCCTCCAACAAGGACACTCCTCCTAATCCTTCCAAAGGCAATTCGAATAACTTGGAACTAAGCAAATATGTACATGTATGGGGACTGTCTAATGAGGTTCGTTGCTGTGAAGAGACACCATGACCACAACAACTCTTTAAAGGAAAACATTTAACTGAAGCTTGCTTATAGTTTCAGAGATCTAGTCTACTATCTGCATGGAGGAAAGGATGGTGGAGTACAGGCAGACATGGTGCTGAAGAAACAGCCAAGAGTTCTACATCCAGATCTGTGGGCATCAGGAAGAGAGAGACACTAAGCCTAGCTTGTGCTTCTGAAACCTCAAGCCCACCCAAGTGACCCACCTTCTCCAATAAGGCCACACCTCCTAATAGTGCCACTGTCTGGTGTCCAAGCACTCACACAAGGACCATTCTCATTAAAACCACCATAATAGATATTATTGCCTTTTTATTTCATTATCATTTTTTCAAATTTGATTCTCTTGTGATAAGAGCACTTCGTGTAATACCTCTTAACCTAAAAATTCTTAGAGATTTTATTTTGAAGACACTGAAGTCTCTTAAAATTTTTGAGCTCCTGGTTTGGAAGTTTTTTCTCCCTCAGTTGAGAGTTAGCAATTCTGTAACTAACACAAGAAGCAGAGGTGGGGACCACTGGTGGAACTTTTATGCAGACCTTTATACATGTGTGTAATAGACTGTTACAAACCTTATGTGCAACTTTTACCTGTTGTAAAATAAATGTAACTTTTGTACTTAGAAGAGTTATTCCCAATGGGAAGTCGACTTTGTGGCAAAGGTCCTATAATTACACCTCTCTTAAAACCCTCCCATAACTTCCAAACTCATTTCACACAAACTCTAAATCCTCACAATGGATTAAGTCCTAAATGAGCTGTTAAATCTCTTTACCCCATAACGAAAGACCGCTGCACCATGCACACAGGTACCCATCAGGCCAGGATTTCTTCCTGCATACCTGCTCCACGATGCCATAATGTTTGAATAAAATGTGTGTTGCATTTTTTTAGGAGATACAATTGTATTTCATATTGTAATCGTTCTATTCCCAATTTCTTAAAAAATGTTTTAAATCTCAGACTTAATAATATTCTTTTGTATTGCTGAAAATAGTACGTATGGAGTTAAAAGTTTTCGTGATTTTGCACAAAGAAAGCTAGTCTATATTCACATCCCTATAGCCACACAGAAGGTTTGATTACAACTTGCTATATTTAAGTATGTCCCTAAGTAGATTATAGAATCTAAATTTTCTGCACACTCATTCTAAATTTCTCTTCATGCATCCATGGACAGACGCTTCAGAACACAAGCCAGAAAGCTGAATTGCTTTGTGATTGGAACAGATGAGAGAGAAAACGCATGGCCCGCGTGCATTCTTTAAGCTCCCACATTGCCCATGCTTCCCTGCCAGACTTAGATTAACCATTGATTTGATGCACCAAATGGCCCATTTCTTGTAAATGGGTTTTCTTCTATTCGATGTTTACTAAGCTCCTTGTCAATGAGATAACTCTCTGGCTGAATAAAAGTCCTTTTAGACCCTGACAGTCTGGAGGATCATTTGCTCACCGGTGGTTTTACAAACCTCTGCCCTTTGACAACTTGATTTTGATATGTTTTCCAAAAGAGTATATTACTAAATATCCTAAATATTTAACCATTTGCACTTTTAAAGTCTTCATGCATAGAGGAAAATGATGATTCTACTAAGACTTTGCTTTTTAGTTGAAAATGGATTCTTTTCTCACATAATATATTCTGATTCTGGTTTCCCTTCCCTCTACTCCTCTGAGTTCCCTCCTGCCTCCCCTCCCATCTATACCTGCTCCCTTTCTCTCACTTATTAGGAAAAAACAGGCTTCTAAGAGATAATAGTAAAATGTAGCAGAATAAAATATAATAAGATAAAACAAGAATCACATAAAATTGGACAAGACAAACCAACAGAATAAAAAGATCTCAAGAGAAGACACAAGAATCAGAGACCCACACATAAAAACACTAACTGAAAGCCATGATATGTACACAGAAGCCTGGATCATACCCACACATGCTGCTTCAGTTTCCAGGAGTTCATATGAGCTTTGTTTGCTCATATTGAGTTAGAAGGCCTTGTTTTTTTGGTGTCCTCCAGCCCCTCTGCCACTTACACATACTCTTTCTGCCTTCTCTTCTATGGGGTTCTGAGTTCTGAGGGGAAGAATTTGATGGAGACATCCCATTTGGAGTTGAGTGTTGCAAGGTCTCTTACTCTGTTTATAATATCTGGCTCTGAGTCTCCATATGTGTTCCTGTCTACTGTGGGAATATGGTTCTCTGATGATGGTTGAATACAACACTGATCTACACATAGAATGCCATTAGGAGTCATTTTATCACTATTTTTCATTTTAACACCAGTAGCATTTGGCTTTCTCCTAGGTCTCTGAGATACCGAGTCTCTGGTTCGTGATCACCCAAGTAGTGTTGGGTATAGATTCCATCTCTTGGAGTGGGCCTTCAGTCAAGTCAGATGTTGTCTGTGCCACCATTGTACTAGAATATCATCCAGGCTACCACTGTAGATCTACCAAAAGGTTTGTGGCTGGGTTGGTGTTCATGTTTCCTTTTTGGTAGTTTACAGAGAACGTCCTGTACCAAAGATGCTAGAATGTAGTGGATAAAGGCTCTGTGTAGGCACCAGCTCAGCTTCTCCATGTTCAATTGTTTTGTAGTTGTTGTCTTTGGGAATGGGGCCTTGATGTCAGTTTGTGAACAGCAATCTATTCTCTTGGCAACAGCCTGGGTTGTTTGAGGCTTCCCATAGGACCCTTTGACCAAAAATTCAATTAAACATAACCCAATCACAGTACTGGAAACTTCATTTGGTGACAAGAGATAGCCAGCTGGGACCCTGTCTCCCCATTATTTATGAATTTCATTTATAGTACCTTCCTAAAGGTACATATTTTAAGAAGCTTCTACTATATTAAGTTTCTATAATACACCATAATTTTAACTGTTTCTCCCTGTATTCCCTCCCTCAATTTCCTCTACCTTCCCCTTTCCTCCCTGATTCTCCTGTTCCTGCTCTTCATCATCCATAATTATCTATTCTATTTCCCTTTCCTAAGATCTATCTGTTCCCTCTAGTCCCTTACTTTGTACCTACCCTTTGTGGTTCATCATTGACTTAACAGCTAATATCCACATGTAAATAAATATATATCATATTTGTCTTTTGGGGTCTGGGATACCTCATTCAGAATT
Organism: Mastomys natalensis; assembly: GCA_021653895.1. NCBI lineage: Eukaryota > Metazoa > Chordata > Mammalia > Rodentia > Muridae > Mastomys > Mastomys natalensis. The sequence continues at coordinate 100,694 of JAJTUV010002664.1, read as the reverse complement.
ATATTTTCTTGTTCCATCCACATGCCAGCAAATTTCATGATGTCATTTTTTTAGCAACTAAGTAATACTCCATTGTGCAAATGTGCCACATTTTCTTTACCCTTTTTACAATTGAGGGCCATCTAGTTTGTTTCCAGTTTGGGGCTATTATGAATAAGAGCATATAGGGCAGATTAATATGGCTGAGCAAGTGTCGCTGTGGTACGGCCTTTGAGTTTGTGCCCAAAAAATGGTATAACTGGATGTTGCAGTAGATTGGTCCCATCTTCCTTCGGAACGGCCATATTGATTTCCATAGTGGTTGTTCAAGGTTGCACTCCCATCAATAATGGATGAGTATTCCTTTGACTCCACATCTTTGTCAGCATGATCCATCACTTCTTTTGTAGATCTAAACCATTCTGACAGGTATAAGATGAAATCTCAAAGTAGTTTTGATTTGCATTTCCCAGTGGCTAATGATGTTGAATATTTAAGTGTTTCTCAGCCATTTGAGTTTCTTCTGTTGAAAATTCTGTTTAGATCTGTACTCAAATTTTGTCATTGGGTTATTGTTTCATTGATATCTAGTTTCTATAGTTCTTTAGCCCTTTAAATGATGTGTCGTTGGTAAAAATCTTTTCCCATTCTGTAGGCTTCACTTCATTTGAATAATGGTGTCTTTTGCTAAGATTTTTTAAACTATATAGATAAAGTTATTTTGTAATTGCTTCATTTATTGCAAAGAAAGTAAATTTAAGGCATCAGTAATTTGTTTGATCAAAATAGGAGTTCAACATCAATGAACATCTCCACGACTGAGTTTATGAAAAGCAAAACAAATACAATAAACTATGGGCAAAAGGCTATCTTAGTATGGGCTCCAAATGCAATCTATGTTTTCAAGATAATATTTTTATTTATATGTTGAAATGTTTAATATATTGTTTCAAGTTTGTAAAATAAGTTATAAGCAAAAGACACAGATAGATAGATAGATAGATAGATAGATAGATAGATAGATAGATAAGTAAATAAGATGGAGGGAGGAAACTGGGTGGGAGAGGGAATAGGGAGGGGAATGGGGCAGAGGGGTCACATGTAGGGGGAACTAAGGAGAAAGAACAGAAATCAGTAGCAGGTGGACAGACACACGGAGTGGGGCATATCTCTAGGACGTGCCAGAGAGCCTGGATGGGGGAAGCTCCAGGAAGTCTATGGGGGTGACTCTAGCTGAGACTCCTAGTAGTGGGAAGCCTGAAGTGGCCACCTTTTGTAGGCAGGCAGGACTCCCGGTGGAGGGATAAGGACATGAACTCACCCACAAAACCTTCAAATGCGTCCTTCTACAAAATGTGCAGGGACAAAGATGGAGCACAGAGTGAGGGAATGATCAACCAACAGCTGGCCCAACTTGAGACCCCATTCCATGGAAAAGAATCAATCTACGACACTATTAATGATACTCTGCTATGCTTGCACACTGAATACATACATAACTGTCCTATGAGAGACTCCACCCAGCATACCCACAGAAAAAGGCGAAGTCCCACAACCAAACATTAGACAGAGCTTGGGAAAACTTATGGAAGGATTAAGGAGATAGGGCCTCCACAAGAAGACCAACAGAGTCAACTAGCCTGGATCCTTGGGGCTCCCAGAGACTAAACCATCAACCAAAGAGCATACATGGGCTGGACCTAGTCCCCCGACACATATGTAGCAGTTGTACAGCTTGATCTTCATGATGGCGCTCCAACAACTGGAGTGGGGCTGTCCCTGGCTCTGTTGCCTGCCTGTGGATCTAACTGGGCTGCCTTGTCCATAGGAGAGGATGGATGTGCCTAGTTCTTCAGTGACTTGATGTGCCAGGGTGGGTTGATACCCAGAGGGAGCCTTGCCCTTCTCAGAGTAGAAGAGAGGAGAATGAAGGAGGGGATCTGTGGGTCAACGGGGCGCAGCAGTGGAGGAGTCCCGGAGACTTCCTGCGGGTTCCAGCAGTGGTAGAGGAAAGTCTTTGGTTCCAAAAGGGTTTATTGTCATGGCGGATGGTGGATGGATCTGGATGTACCCCCCCCAAACTCAGGGCAGACCTGAGTTAAGTAGGGAGGGAGAAAGGGGGAGGTTCTGGGGAGGAATGCTTAATTGGCTCCACCCTCTGACCTTCATTAGTATGTAAATCTCTAGGGCCTGAGGCCTGTAGTCACACCCTCTACTGTGCACTTTGGGAGGGGCTGTAATGGCCTACATGACTAAACAATGTAGGTCTATGGAGATTGGACTGCTTGTTAGGACTCTGAGTTCTGGGGACGTGGCCGAACTCCTGCTGTTTCTCCCTTGGAGTCTTGGGGTTCTAGGCCCATGCCCAGCCAAGAACCAGGATTTACGCAGTCCCATAGGGATCCAGAGGAGATGGCAGACTGCAATAGGGACATAAAGTGAATAAATAAGTAAATCAATGGGAAAAAGACAGATGGAAAATTGCCATAACTAAGTGCCCTTAAAGAAACAGAGTGACTGACCATAATGTGTTGTTCCACATGCTTTTTTGGAACTGAATACGTGAATAGGTTAAAACAGAAATTATGAGCAAGACATTGATTTCTGCTAATGCATATATATTGGTTTATAACTGTAACAAATTCTCCATGCAAATATGGGGTTCTACTACGAGGTACTGAATAAGTGCATGCATCATTTATTCTGGGAAATCTGTTGGGCTATTTCATCACTAGGTGAACATCACCAAGTGTACTGATGGAAACCTAGCAGGTATAAGTCAGTTAATGTGACCCCCTGAGGGAATCCAGATATATAGCAAATGCAAGATAGATAAAGCCGTTACTAGTGTAACATGTCACACTGTTTTAAAGTATTTTTATAAGTGGAAATGCACTACAAAATGAGTGGAAGAAGACAATAAATACAAAAGGCAGCAACAGCATTTCTTGTTATAATTATTAGCTACTGCGTATTTCATGCTAGTGCTTGTGCTATCTTTTTTATACCACAGAAGAGCAGCAGGCTCATTTACATCAGCATTGCTCAAACACATGAGCAATGCACAGCACAGCATGTCCATATACACTGAGACATCCATGGCCTCACTCCATAATAGAAATGAAACATTTCAGTTCCATTTTAATCTTAGGCTTATGTATAAAATAACACGAGTTTATATATGTCTGTATAAAACAGAGTAATTTAAGCTAATAAATTATATTAACATATACTATGGTTGGATATGTGATTTATTGTTAATTGAAACATAATTATGAGGTACATAAATGTATTTGCCCAAGGAAATTAAAACAAGCATTCAAACAATTCCATACACATTATTCACTACTCCACAGTTTACAGTGACCAAAATGTGCAGAACAGCCTGGTTGTTCATCCGAGGATAAAAAAATCTTTAAAATATGCTTTTACATACAATGAAATACTGCTGAGTCATCAACAAATGAATGAATTATCATTTTTCTTCAGGAGTGTGAGTACTGCTAGATTGAGCATGCTCCTGTGGATAGCCCCACACCTATTCATTTGCAGGAAGTATAACTGGACTCAGCCAGTTATTACATGGGAAAAGAGAGAGAGATGGGGCATGGTGGCACATGCTTTTATCCCAGAACTCATATATAGAAGCTCTCGGTGAGTCTGAGGCCAGCGTGATCTGTACAGTCAGTTTCAAGTCATCTGGGGATATATAATGAGATAACAAGAAAAAGATCTCCAAAGAAAAGGACATCAAGATGGGGAGGTGTGAGGAGGTCCAGGCATACTTCAGGTGGATATGATTAAGATACATTGGTAACATATATGAAACTGTCAAAGACTAAATAACAATATTCTAAATTAAACAACAGATGTTAATAAGGGTATAGGTAAATTGGAGACTGCAGTCTGTCAGTGAGATATGTGCCATGTCTCATAATGTATGATGGCTCCTCAGAAAAATTAAAATAGATATACCATACGACCTGACAGTTCCACTGCTGAATACGTATCCTTAAGCATTTGAATAGGGTCTCAGAGGGAGATGTGTTCACAATAGAATATAGCACAACTAAAATGTGGATACAAGCAAAACACCACTGATAGACTGACAGAAAAGCAACATATAAAAACATACGATAGCCTGTTATCCTGCCTACAGAAGGAATTAACCCAGTGCAGCGGCTACGCCTGTGAACCTAGCACTTGGGAAGTGGCAACAGAAGCATCAGGAGAGTTCACAGGCAGCCTCCGCTGCAGAGTGGGTTTGAAGGCATACTGTGCTCCTTGAAACACTATTTCAAATAAAGAAGAAAGACAGAGAGAGAAAGAGGAGAGAGAGAGAGAGAGAGAAAGAATGGTGTGTAAGACAAACACCAAACACTGGAGACACTATGTTAAATGAAAGCCAGTCACACAGAAATGGGTTCTATATAGTCTGTGTATAGGAGACGTGAGATGCCTAAAGGCCTGAAAAACCATAGCCACCAGGTATCTTAGTTACGGTTTCAATTACTGTAATAAAACATTGTGAGGAGAAAAGGGTTTAGGTTGTTATTCTTTCACATCACAGTCCATGATCAAGAGAAGTCAGGGAAGGAACTCAAGCCAGGGAGGAGGAACCTGGAGGAAGAAGCTGACCAGAGGCCTTAGTGGGGTGCTACTTACTGACATGTTCCTCATGTTTTCTCATCCTGCTTTCTTATAGCACCCAGGACCATCAGCTCAGGGGTGGCACCTCCCACAATGGGCTGAGTACTCCTATATTAATCACTAATTAAGGAAATGCACTACATACTTATTTACACACCAATCTCGTGGAGGCATTTTCTCAATTGAGAGTTCTTCTTTCCAGATGACGTCCTATTATACATGGCATACATTCACATAAAACACACATGTAAGTAAAAACAATAAAAAATAATCTTTTAAAAATTGGGAAATTTTCATAATAAAAAATAAAAGAAATGGAGTACTGATGCATAGTATACAACAAAAAAACCTCAAAAACATAACTTTGAGAGAACTTAGATATTAATGGTTGCACATTATAGTGATTCCGTGTACCAAAATATCCAGATACACCATAAAGATGCAATTTAGGTTGATGATTGCCAGGGATATGAAGGAGAAATTCTATAATTTAGGTGGATTACGACACCTAAAATTATACACCAAGGAAAGGTTTGTTTTTCACTTACACAAAATCTAAGACCAATGTCATAATTCTGTAGACAAGAAGTCCTCTATAGGATGCCACAGAAATTCTGCTGCTTTGAGTCTATGGCTCAGTCATAGCAACACAGTTTCCCTGGTTGCCAAGACAGAGGAAGAGATGAGCCAAGTACTCTGCAGGTTTCTTTAGTACTTCAGCTGAGCTGTGGCAAACATGACTTCCTTCAAGGAGCAGCTGGCCACAGTCAGTCACTGGTATGACTCACATGCAGACAACTGGCAGATGGGATGGGTCCCATGCTTCTCAGTAAGCATTAAATGACTCTGTCAATAATAACAACTGAAATCCATAATGTCAATATCTGTATGAGAGTGATCATGTGTTTGAATCTCCCTGCAATCAGAAAGTACGGTGAATGGGGGAAAGGAAGGTGTATGTTGCTTTAGACTCCCCACACATGTTCAACAAATTTATATTTTTTATAATGTAATTAGCAATCTTCAGAACAGAGGGTTGCTTCTCAGATAGAAATGAGTGATCTGAAATTAGAAAAACCTGTGCAGAAGACTTCATAATATTTGTAATCTTTATTCCTGGAAAACATCTGAGTTAATATAATAATATATTATATTATATAATATATTATAATTTAATTTAATAATAATAATATATTATATTATTAATAATTAATAATATATATATATATATAATATAATTATTATTTATATAATATAATAATAATGTTAATATTTGTTTCAATTACATACTAGATACATAATAAAATCCAACACTATTTTCCATTGTTTTTTATGTATTTGAAATAACAATTCTTCATAACATATATGGCTATCATCATTTTATCTAATAGGTAAGAAATCATTCTAAGCAATGGTTTAAAACAATACATTTATCTTACAGTTTACATGGGCAGGGCTCAGGGCCTAGTTTAGATGGCTAATCAGATATTTACTAGGCATCATTAATGTGTTGGGCAGGTATAGCACTTCATCTTGGGCTCATGGCAGTTCCCAAAATCACTTGATAACAGGCAGAATTCACTTCCTGGATCTGTTACATTCACGGTAGCTTCATTCTTCAAGGTCAGCAAATGAATCTCTAATTTAATAGCTGTATACAAAGTGGCAGAGTCATCTTAGCCGTGTAATATTTCCTCATCAGAGTAGGGACTATCTCATCAGAAGAGCTTCCCACATTTAACAGAAGAGAAGGATTATTCTGACAGACTGGAATCTTGGGAGTCATGATAGAATTCTACCTACCACACCATCTTAACACTCTCATAATTTAGTAGAAGACAGACATAAGATCAAAAACTTGAACGGGATATGAGATGCCTTGTATACAAGTCTCTATTTGGGTTCCCCTAAGCACTGACCCAGAAAGGAATTATTTTGGTTTACATATAAAATGTCCTCCAAAAAGTTTTGTGTGTCAAAGGCTAGGTCTCAGGTAGTGGCACTATTGAGAACTAATTGAATCATGAGGACACTGGCTTCACCAACATATTAATCCACTGATAAGTTCATAGCTGAATGGGATATTAGGAGACGGCCCTGGTTGGAGTAATTGGGTCACTGGAAGTACCTTCATCCCCAAACTCTTCATTTTCTTTATTCCTGAGTACATGGTCTCCTCTGCTCTATTTTCTCACTGGCATAGTATTCTGCCTCAGCCAAATTCTGGGCCAAAGCAACTGAATCAACTGATGGACAGAAGCTGCTGCAAACTAAAGTCAATCATCTTTGCATCAATGCACTCAAGTATGCTGTCACTCTAACCAGAAGAGGACCAACATAGAAACACTAGGTGCAGTTTATCAGGGAAGATTCCAGGAAATGTGAGACAGATTTTGGAGAAGACTCAAGATAAATAGTTACCACTAAGTTCTTCTGAGAACCATATGGAAATAAGTGGATGAAATGCTGAAGCATTTTACTCATTGACTATTACCTGCTAGTAGTTGAGGTTTGTCTCCTACTCTCCCAGTCTGTCGCTGTACATGTAAGTTTCTGTAGTACCAGATAAATCCTTCAGAAGGTGAAGCAGAAAGATGTAGATTCTTAAAATATTACATGCTCAGTATATCAAAACCTTTCTATAAAAGCAACTGTGGGGGTCTCTTCTTCCTGAAGGTTGGACGATACCTATGCCACTATGCCTATGGCACAGTCTCACTATGTTTGACCCAAGTTTGAAGCTAGCTGGGGCTTAAGAGTGGGGCCCTGTCTCAGAAATCGAAAGAAGGGTTGGAGGGGAAGGCTGTCTATGGCAAATAGAAAACTTGTTAAATTTATTTAGACGAATGCTATCATGTATTAGTAGGCTCAGTTATTAAGACAAGGTGCTGTGATAAATTCCCTCATGTGGGTTAGTAAAATAAAATGTTATTTTTCATAAAAATTAAGAGGCTGTGTTTGAAACATGGGTAGTCTGGAGGCATTTGAGGACTCAATTAACAGCTGCTTTAGCCTCTTCAAAGATAAGGCTTCTAAAGATATCTTCTCTGTAGAAGCAAATAATTGGGTTATGAAGCACCAGCTATTGGCATTCCTGGGATACTCATGGAAAGCTGTATTATTACACAGAAGTGGAGAACACGGTAGTGCAGACTAGTTGCATGCCCATTAGGGAAAAAAAATACTGATGGGTTCAGCAGCTAATCATCTCTGCCACAGAGGTTAGAAAGCAATAATTTAATCTGGAATAGTCAGGGGAAAAATTAAAGCCTAGGTAACCTTTAGATTAAATCTTGGAGGGCGGTATTATGGCTGCCTATATGTCAACTTGACTTCACTAAGAAGTATCCACATATTTGATCCATTCAATTAAGCTCTCTATTCTTAATTTTACCATTAAATCCTCCTTTATCCTTTAGTTTCATAAAGGGTTTCATTAATGTTCTTTTAAAAGAAAATGTAGCCCATTTCTTCTCATCTCATTGGCTACACCTTGACCTAACATTTTTATGTTTGTTCTGTGCTTACTTTATTACCTTTTTAGGGTTTGATGAAGATGGCGGTATATAGGCTGAATTAGCAAGAGATGGTGAGGTATAGCGGGTTTATCGATTTATAGAACAGGCTCCTCTAGACGGATATAAAGTACCACCAAGTCCTTTATATCCAAATACTATCCTCTGTGTCTATAGGTGTGTTTCTAGATGAGACTAAGATTTAAAATGGAAGACTGAATAAATTGCCCTTCACAACTTGGGAGACCCCATCCAACTCTCTGAAGGCCTTAATAGAATAAAAAGGAAGAACAGAAAGAATTCATTCATACCTTCAAGCTTGATTCAGACCAAAACTTAAACCAACTCCTCTTTGGCCCTCATATTCTGGCTGGAATTATATGATGCCTGCAACTTGCTGACTGCAGATCACAGAGCTTCTCAGCCTCCTTAATTCTATTTGTCAGTTCCGTACAGTAAATCAATGTCTGTATCTATAGATATCAATCAATAGTCAGAAATCCCTTTGATTTTCTTTCTGTGGAAACCCTAGAATGACAGAGAAGATTAAAAGTGAATCCTTGTCCAGCGGTGGTGGGGCACATCTTTAATCTCAACACTTAGGAGGCAGAGGCAGATAGACCTCTATGAGTTTGAGGCCAGCCTGGTCTACAGAGTGAAGTCCAGGGCAGCCAGACCTACAGAGAGAAACCCTATCTAGAAAACCAAGAACAACAGAAATGGGTCCTGTACTTTAAAAGGAATAAAAGCACCCCAGACCTAGCAGAGAATATACAGGGAATCAGGTGCAGAGAGGAACTCAGGCAGAGCCAAAGTGGGCGTGAACATCTGAGGGAAGAATCTGGGATGGGTGGGACTCTGGCACAGTGAAGGAAATGAAAGGCTAAAGGATTTTAAACTATGAAATAATACCAAGGGGTTAATATCACTTTGACAACTACAAGAAAGATGTGCTGTAAGAGCAAAGGAGTCTCTATTAAATATTGTTAAATATCAACTGTCTTGAATTCCATGACATTTACAAGGAAAGATGATGCACTTAGTCAAAGTTCATGGGTTTAAAGTCAGGTAGATAAGCCTAACACTACCTTTGAAGTGTGCTATGGAAATTAAGTGGTTTGTATAAAATTCCAAAGACAATGTACAACCAATAACATGCACTCGGAGAGGAAAAATCTGTTCCTTTCAACCCTGAACAACAAAGGAGACAGCAGGAGTCTATGTGAGAACAAGAGGGAAAAAAGAGTTGGGTAACACTCTGATTTTTAAACACTGATAATACTCATGCTCTGTGTGAACAATTACGCCCTGCAAGCAGAAGCTCCATGACACCTTGACCAGCAAATCAAAACCAAGTAATCCCAGTATGGGTGCTTGCTGGAATATACAAACTGAGTTTGACAAACGGGCAATAAAATCTTTTTGTTGATAGTAACAGTTGTCTGTATGTCTCTCTGACTGTCTGTCTGTCTGGTTTTTTAGAGACAGACTTTCTCTGTGTATAGCCCTGGCTGTCCTGGAACTGGCTCTGTAAACTAGACTGGCCTCAAACTCAGAGAACCACCTGCCTCTGCCTCCCAAGTGGTGGATTTAAAGGTGTGTGTCACCACCACCTGGCTAAAATCTTTAAAGAAATACTGCATTTCAGTGTGGGAAATCCATAACAATTATAATAAAGCACACGCAAAAAAATGTCTTGAAGTTATTGACGCAACAACATTAACTGACCACTTATGTGTTGTTCTTAATATTATTCACTTTTTAATGAAATGCTAGTTTCTTAATAAGAAGTTTGTGTTTCCCATCTAGGTACATACTGTTCACGCCTTATGGTTTCCCCATGAAACCAGCTTCGTCTGCATATTTAATTTCTTAATATAGTTAATAAAATATAATTTAAGGCATGACGGAGTGAAGGCATGAAGAAAATTCCCATAGTGGAAATCTGAAAAAGAAAAACACATTTTAAATTGAAGAGTCAAATAAATAATGATTATTTGGGTTTGAGGGTTAGCATACCAAGTAATAGATTTCATTATGATGGAGAGTGGTGCAGGTGCATGAGTGTGTGTGTGTGTGTGTGTGTGTGTGGTGTGTGTGTGTGTGTGTAATATACTGGTTTTATTCATCATCCTCATACCTCCTCCACTGCCCTCTACCATGAACATTTTTAAAGCTAAGGCTTAAAGAGATAGCTGAGTAGTTAAGAGTACTTACTGCTCTTTCAGAGGACCATACCATATTTCAGTTACCCTGAAATAAGCAATGTTGCTCTTGAGAGAATTCCTCTGCTACATACTTTCATCATAAGGTAATGTGTCACCAGCAACCTAAAAGATGATAGGATCACTGACCACGAACTGAACCCTCTGAAACTGAGAAATAATATAAATCTTTATTTCTCATAAGTTGGTTGTCTCAGCTATTTCATCACAGTAGTGGATAGCTAGAGCATTCTACTTTATAAGATGTATACAAAGATACACATATAGGTCTCACTTAAAGTTCCCAGCTCCTAAAGTATCAGGACATAGGTTCATAAGCTTCAGCAGCACAGCTAGAATAAGAGCAGATCCTCTTTTCGCCTGTCTTAGTTAGGGTTTTTATTGCTGTGATGAAACCCCATGACCAAAGCAATGTGAGAAGACTGTATTTGGCTTCCACATCATCAAAGAAATCAAGACTGGAACCCAAACAAGGCAGGAACCAGAAGGCAGGAGCTGATACAGAAGCTATGGAGGGATGTGCTTATTGGCTTGTTCCTCCTGTCTTTCAACCCAGAAACACCAGACCAGGGCTGTCTCCACCATCCACAATGGGCTAGACCCTCTGCCATCAATCACCAATGAAAAAAAAAAATGACTTGCAGCCTTGTCTACAGCTAGATCCTATACAGGCATTTTTCTCTGTTGCAAGATATTTGATCACACTGTGAGCCTCAAGATTGTGTCATTTACTGAGAAAAGGAGCAAGTCTCAGAAATTGAAAATATTCTAGGTCTAGATTAGATTGTATGGAGGTTAGAAGCTTCTAGGACTAGGCCCAGGTTAGCAAACAGAGGCCATAGAGATGACAGTTACAACAGACAAATAAAAGATACTTTTACATTTCTCAATTGAGGCTCCCTCCTATCTGATGACTCTAGATTTTTGTCCCATTGACATAAAACTAGCCAGCATAGACTTAGTCATACTTCTATATACTTATTCACTATTGGGAATGGACAATACACATGAGAATTGCTTCTAGAGGTTTCTCTATATAGTGCTATGAAACTTGTTAATCCTTTTCCCATGGCTGCTGCATTATTAGTCCTGCAGAATCATGTACTTGGACTCTCCACTCCTGGCCATATAGCCAAAAGATGCCCCAATATATAACTAGGACACATGCTCCACTATGTTCATAGCAGTCTTATTTATAATAGCCATAAGCTGGAAAGAACCCAGATGTCTTTCAACAGAGGAATAGATACAGAAAATGTGATACATTTACACAGTGGAGTACTACTCAGCTATTAAAAACAATGAATTCATGAAAATCTTAGGCAAATGGATGGAACGAGAAAATATCATCCTGAGTGAGGTAACCCAATAACGAAAGAACACACATGGTATGCACTCACTGATAAGTGATATTAACCCAAAAGCTTGGAATACCCAAGATACAACTCACAGACCACATGAAGCTCAAGAAGAAAAAAAAAACCAAAGTGTGGATGCTTCAGTCCTTCATAAAAAAGGGAAACAAAATACTCAGGGGGTAAAATATGGAGACAAAGTGTGGAGCAGACACTGAAGGAAAGGGCAACCAGAGACTGCCCTACCTGAGGATCTATCCCATATACAGTCACCAAACCCAGACACTATTGTGGATGCCAAGAAGTGCATGCTGACAGGAGCCTGATATACCTGTCTCTTGAGAGGCTCTACCAGAGCCTAACAAATACAGAGGCTAATTTTAATGTTCTAAGACAGTGCAAATATTAACAGGCATAAACTTTGCCTGAAATTCTTTTTAGCAATATCTTTTTTATCGGATATTTTATTTATTTATATTTCAGATGTCATCCCCTTTCCCTATTACCCCTCCCCAGAACCCCCTATCCCATCCCTCCTCCTCCTTTTTGCTTTTATACCTGTGGTGGGGGTTGTAAGGACAGAGAGTAGATACAGAGTGATGGGGACATGTGTGGAATTAGGGTACATGATGAGAAACTCAAAAAGCATCAATTTAAAAAAAAGAGCAAGGGAGTAGATTACATTGCCTGGCTGCCTTCACATGGGTGCTGGAGCTCACAGTTTCATGTGTACATGGCAAGTGCTTTTTTGTCTGAGCCCAAAGCCCTCATTATCTTTTTTTAACACAATACCAAACAGTTTTCACAGACCCAGTTTTCACAGCATGGCTGCTAGATCAGCAGCTTAGATAACACCAGTTATCTAACACCATGATCGAAACAATCTTAGGTTCTAGTCAAGTTCTTCTGAGTTAGAGCTTTCATTTCAGGCGGGAATCTGAATCTTAGGCTAGAATAGAAAAGTAAGCTTCAGACATGAAAATGACTTTGGGCTAGGACAGGGCAGATCTATCATGCCCCTGTCGCCAGGGCCAGCTCTACTGTGCTGCTCAGGTAAGGTGCAGGGTCCCCTTTCCCACTCTCATGACCCTGGGGCCAGCCCTCCCAACTGCCACAGGTAGTATATAGCCTACTTTCATTTTCAGTGTTAGTCAGAGAAAGGTGATCCCTGGGGCTCACTGTCTAGCTAGCCTGGCCTACTCAAAGAGCTCTGAACCACTGTCTCAAAAAAAAAAAAAAAAACAAGCTAATCTCTGGCCTCAGAGCACACCCAAACACTCATGTGTAGTCATGAAATAATGCACCCATTTGTCCATGCACATGTATAAATATACACACACACACACACTCACATGGGGGTAGTTAATTAATAAATAATATAAAATGTGTATTTATTTGCTATTCTATAGTGAACATAGTTTTAACTGAAACAGACAGCAGTAAAAGTACATCCTTAATAAGCATAGAAATTAAACCCATAAATTTAAATATATACATATGCATATATGCAAATTGGCATGTAGAGATCTTAAAGTATTTTGATTACTGCTCATTTTCCAGAAATTTCATTCCAATCTTTTTTTATAGATTTCATTTATATTTCTAATTTTTCCCCTTATTTTTCTTCCATTTGAACATAGAATTATTTTCAATCAGTTAACAGAGGAAAAAAAATGTATTGGTTGCCACGTATCATGAAGACTGGTTTCCTTTCCTGACTCTCACCACAGTTTTAGAATTTTTTTTTTCTCTTTTCTTTTAAACTCATTTGATCTTTTATATTGAAAAGTAGAGTCATGCTGGTTAAGTCTGAGATACGAAGTATCCAGCTCAAAGACTCACTTGTCAAAGGCTTGCTCTCCAATTCAGTTCAGAGATGGAGCTTTTAGGAAGTGGTTGGATCAGGAGGGCTCTGACCTAATCAGTGGATTAATCTATTGGGAGCTGGTGGAAACTGTGGGTGGTAGGGCCTGAATGAAGACAGTAAGATTCAGAGAAGTCCTTTCAAGCGGTGGTTCTCAGCCCGCCTAAACACTGCAACACCGCAATACAGTTCCTCATCTTATGGTGACCCCCAACCACAAAATGAATTTTGTTCCTACTTCATAACTCTAATTTTGCTACTGTTATTAATCATAAATGTCTGATATACAAATGGCCTTATGAGACCTCTGTTAAAGGTCATAAGAAGTGATCTCCAAAGCTGCTATAAAGGGTTTTTTTTTTTTTTTTTTTTTTTTTTTTTTTTAGGTTTTTCAAGACAGGGTTTCTCTGTGTAGCCCTGGCTGTCTTGGAACTTACTCTGTATACCAGGCTGGCCTCAAACTCAGAAATCCACCTGCCTCTGCCTCCCAAGTGCTGGGATTAAAGGCGTGCGCCACCACTGCCCGGTGGTATTTCTTTTTTTTTTTTTTTTTTTTTTTTGGTTTTTTTATTAATTACATTTGTTTTTCATTTTACGTATATACACATTAAGTGACTACTCTTACCACTCATATTCTCTCATCTCCTTGCCATCCCCATCCATTCCCTATCCCTCCTCACAAATTTCTCATCTTAGTCATGTATTTTCATTTTGCTTTGTGACACATTAAATTTAATGAGTGCTGTCAGCATGACCGCAGGTTTGGGACTATCTTCTGGAGCGTGAAGGGCATAGTAGTGGGTACACAACTGGAAACAATGATTCCCTCTTTCCTAGACTCTATCAGTAGCTGCAGAGCAGTAAGATACACTGCCTATGAGCTTCCCTCCCTCCCATGACTGTTGACAGGGCTGCTCTTATAAGGGCCAGTGAAGATAACTACAATCGTTGGACGTAATGATCACTACAATTGTATCCAGTCTACTTGACGCACTTCACAATCCTTTGCCCTGTCTTCAGCTCTTACTAAAGGTATAAAACTTATTCCCTGTGAGGTCACTTACTTTTTCTACCATATACTTCTCACCTCAGTCCCAAAAGTAATAAATTCCACAGACTATAGTTGGAAACCTCTGGAACTAAGTCAAAATAAACCCTCTCTCTTTAGGGTGATTTTGTCACAGTAGCAGAAAGCTGTTCGATTTTTCTGGTTAGTTCATTTCAGTAAAGATACTTTGTTGTTTAACAGGCTCCCGGGCCTTAATACAACTGATGCCATGTTAGAAGCACCAAGGCACCATTCTGACCTAAGAGCCCAGAACATAGACTCCAACGCCTGCCAAAACAAGAACAAAAACCTAAAGTATCACAGTCCGTGCTCTAGAAAAGTCTCTAAATGTACTAACCTGGTGTTTTGGCATCTGTAGTTCCACTTACTGCTAACTGTTCCTGCTAACTGACGCATATCATCCAGGATAGGGTTTTGTGTATAAAAGACAAAGAATGGTGAAATTCAGGGTTACACAATTTAGGCAAGCACCAGCCTGTGAACCAAGACTTTCTCTTGGCTTTAAGAGTCAAGTTCTCTGGAAGAGATACCTCAGAAAGTTCAGGAGTCAAAGCTTTACAGCATCTCAAAGTGAAGATGTACGTATAAGCCCTTCCTCAGTAAAACTAAATTCTCAGAAATTTCTCTTAGTTTTGCTGACCTGATTTTAAAATTATCTCCCCTTTGAAGTCAGAACCTTAAAGATTAACGATACATTAAGAATGAACATCCCTAGTCCCTAGTTACAGGAAAAGGTCATACAGAAAGGATGTTTATGAGAAATTAAACGCCACATACCTGCTATTATGTCAACATAAAAGCTTTCTTGTTTAAATTTACTGAACTCTGGTTAATGTGCTTGAATGAGGTAAAATATATGCAATACACATTCTAAAGTAGCTTTTTTTTTTTTTTTTTTAGAAACAGTGGATGACCAAGGCACTCATTTGTCAGGAGATCCCTATATCTTCCTCTAAAATACAATATCAAATAATGTCTCTGTGGGCAAAGGAAAAGATGGTGACTGAGGCAATAGCCCATCTTTATACTTGCAGACTTTTTGCTGCTAAGAAAGGTTTTTACTTCTCCTTACTGTCTCTGGATTCATTGACTCCGCCTGGTGGCAGCAGAATGTAGCACTGCATGATCACCACAGGGCAGGGTTGATGAATAGTAGAGAACTCTGTCCCCTAATGGACAGGAACTGTGAGATTTAATATTTAACATTTCTTTTCTGAGCAAATATGTCAAGTGTGGATAAATGTCACTAAAATGTTCATTTCAAACTATAATTTATGTGATGTAGACTAGGAAATGAGCTAACACAGAAATAAAACTGAAAGAGAATACATTTTGGCTGACTTAGACTTGATTCTATACTCTTCCTAACCACCTCAGGGCCTCTGCATGGATCCCAACCCTCTTCTCACATTTCCTGTGCTTCTGTGGCTTTTTGGTACCAGCGGTTAACCAGTTCCATGTGGACAACATTGCCAAATTCTGCTATGTGTTCCCAATGGAGCCTGATTTGCTTGTGTCATAGCTGCAGCAGCCTCTAGGCGCTTTCTTGGCTTACCGTGAGGAAATATATTCCTAACTGGTTCTTTTCAGCAGGAAACTCCTTCATCTACATTCTCAGTCCAGATTTTTAGATACATTTGCATTGTCTTAGGTTAGAGTTTCATGGGCAGGATCTGGTTTTAGCTCCTTTGTCAGAGATCAAGTGACCATAGGTATAGGGGTTCATTTCTGAGTCTTCAACTCTATTCCATTGATCTTCCTGCCTGTCTCTGTACAAATATCATGCAGTTTTTATCACTACTGCTCTGTAGTACAGCTTAAGGTCAGGGATGGTGATTCCCCCAGAAGATCTTTTATTGTTGAGAATAGTTTTCGATATCCTGGGTTTTTTGTTATTCCAAATGAATTTGAGAATTGCTTTTTCTAACTCTGTGAAGAATTGAATTGGAATTTTGATGGAGATTGCACTGAATTTGGAGATTGCTCTCAGCAAGATGACCATTTTTACTATATTAATCCTGCCAATCCATGAACATGGGAGATCTTTCCATCTTCTGAGATCTTCTTCAATTTCTTTCTTCAGAAATTTGAAGTTCTTGTCATACAGATCTTTCACTTGCTTGGTTAAATTCACACCAAGGTATTTTATATTATTTGTGACTATTGTAAAGGGTGGAAAAGATATTTACCAATCCTACATCTGATAGAGGGCTCATATCCAATATATACAAAGAACTCAAGAAATTAGATTCCAGGCAACCAAATAACCCTATTAAAAATGGGGTACAGAGCTAAATAAAGAATTCTCAACTGAAAAAACTCGAATGATCAAAATGCACCTAAAGAAATGCTCAACATCCTTAGTCATCAGGGAAATGCAAATCAAAACAACCCTGAGATTCCACCTCACACCAGTCAGATTGGCTAAAGTCAAAAACTCAGGTGACAGCAGATGCTGGCGAGGATGTGGAGAAAGAGGAACACTCCTCCATGTTGTGGGATTGCAAGATGGTACAACCACTCTAGAAATAGTCTGGTGGTTCCTCAGAAAATTGACATAGCATTATCTGAGGACTCAGCTATGCCACTCCTAGACATATACCCAAAAGATGTTCCAACATACAACAGGGCCACATGCTCCACTATGTTCATAGCAGCCTTATTTATAATAGCCAGAAGCTGGAAAGAACCCAGATATCCTTCAACAGAGGAATGGATACAAAAAATGTGGTACATTTACACAATGGAGTATTACTCAGCTATTAAACACAATGAATTCATCAAATTCTTAGGCAAATGGATGGAATTAGAAAATATCATCCTGAGTGAGGTAACCCAGTCACAAAAGAACACACATGGTATGCACTCACTGATAAATGGTTATTAGCCCAAAATCTCACAGTACCCAAGATACAACTCACAGACCACATAAAGCTCAAGAAGAAGAAAGACCAAAGTATGGATGCTTTGGTCCTTCTTAGGAGTAACAAAATACTCAAAGGAGCAAATAAGAGACAAAGTGTGGAACAGAGACTGTCTAGAGACTGCCCTTCCTGGAGATCCATCCCATGTGCAGTCACCAAAGGCAGACACTGTTGTGGATGCCAGGAAGTGCATGCTGACAGGAACCTGACATACCTGTCTTCTGAGAGGTTCAGCCAGAATCTGACATATACAGAAACGGATGCTTGCAACTAAGCATTGAACTGATCATGGGGTTCCCAATGGAGGAGATAGAGAGAAGACTGAAGGAGCTAAAGGGGCTTGCGGCCGCATGGGAAGAGCGACAATACCAACCAACCAGAGCTCCCAGGGTCTAAACCACCAGCCTGGGAGCATATAGGGAGGGACCCATGGCTCCAGCTCTATATGCAGTGGAGGATGGCCTTATCATGCATTGGTAGGAGAGAAGGTCTATGGTCCCGTGAAGGCAGGATGCCCCAGTGTGGGGGAATTCGAGAGTGGGGAGGGGGGAGTGGGTAGATGGGTGGGAGCACACCCTCATAGAAGCAGTGGGAGAGGGACAGGATAGGGAGTTCCTGAGGGGGGGGAAGGGGGAAAGGGGATAACATTTAAAATGTAAATAAGTAGAATATCCAATAAAAAATATATTTAAAAAAATAACAATAATAAGTTGTGTTGGCCATGGTGTTTTGTCACAGCAACAGGAAAATAACCAAGGCAGTCTCCAAAATTGCCTAAATCAATTCCCTACATTAAAGATACATAGAGATAAATATGAATTGGGCTGGTAGTGGTGATACACGCTTTAATCCCAGCACTTGGTAGGCAGAAGCAGGCAGATTTCTGAATTCGAGGCCAGCCTGGTCTACAGAGTGAGTTCCAGGACAGCCAGGGCTACACAGAGAAACTCTCCTTCGAAAAACCAAATGTGTGTGTGTGTGTGTATGTAGTTCCTATTAACCTTATTTCTCTGGAGAACTCTCATACACAGTTTAAAACATACAATATTTCAGTTCTATAAGATGAACTAGCTATAAACATATGCAACATAATGCTGTACTTACAGTCAATGGTGTATGCTTTTTGCCACCATAAAAAAAGAGATTAAATATACTGTAGTAAGTGAAGCCCAGATATTTCAAACAATGGCAAAGTCAATGAAATTCATATGCAAACTCTTAACAATATTGAAAATGACTTTTATTTAAATATAGAAGTTCTAAGGTTTTAAAGTTCTTTAATTACTTTGTTGTGATATGAAATAAATGGTATTTTGCTACATATTAATTTCCCCCACTAGAAAGTCAGGAGCTTTGCATAGAAATTAAGCTTTTATTAAGATTTGATTTTTAAGACGGATATCAACAACTAAATTAAAGAAAGTGAATTTGAAAACATGCTGTGGCTATTCTCTGTGGAGCTGAGAGTGCTAGGTCCAGTGTAAATATCACCAGAATTGCAGTTTTAATATTCAGAGTTATCACCAGACTCACAAATACAACAGAAGCTATTACATCTCTGAAACCTTGAAAGTGTGACCTGGGAGTCTTTCCAGCTTAATATGAATTACTAGGAATGAAGTGAGTTACAAATATGTCCCCAGCCTAAGGTTGGAAGGCTCATGAATTACTACACCTAAAAACCCCAAAGCCCTAGCCTAGAAATTATTGTAAACCTCATCTACTTTGTTGTTATGCATGGAACTATTTGTAATATCAAAAGAATGTATTGGGGATTTTCCCCTTGTAATTCCAGTATTCATAATAGTTCTAATTTGTTTCTCAAGCTACCCTTGAGAAAAAACACACATTAACAAGATCATAAGAAAGTCACTGAAGAATTATTGCTGAGGCATGCCAAAGAAATTCAGCCTAGATTGAGGATTTATTAGTATATGAGCCAATGAAATAGGCAACTGGGCGGTTTTCCCCTCTTGGGTTGGATGCTGTATATCAATCTGGCTTCTCTGATACTTCCCAGGTAAATTGACAAGTAAAGTTAATCTTACCTTTTTCGATGTCTGTTGTTTAGGTTAGAAATAAAGATATGTTCTATCTAAAACTAAAAACTATAGAAATGTACAACAATGGGTTGCTGGGTTTCTGTTGTAAATATTTTTACCATACTCTAGGTTTTATTGACTTTTTATTTTAACCACAGTCTAAGTTTTACTTACTTTTGTGCTGTGGCTCTTCTATCTTTACTCTTTATCAGGGAGGGAGAAAATTGTCTGTTTCTCAAATGCTTTTGATACAAGAGCCTCTATTTAAAGAAAAGGCTCATGAACTTTTATTACTAGCACAGTACATGCCATAACAATTTATCCTTACAGTTCCGGAAATTAATAGATTGAGTTTTAGTAGATTTCATCAAAAAGATAAAGCTGTTGTGGTAGTTTGAATAGGAATGGCTCCCATCCACTCTGTGTTTGAACCCTTGGCCCATAGGGAGTGGCATAATTAGAAGGTATGGCCTTGTTGGAGGAAGTGTGTCACTGTGAGGTAGATTTTGAGATCTCAGAAGTTCAAGCCAAGGCTCAGTGACTCACAGTCACAGGAAGACTTGCTGCCTACAGAGTCAGACGTAAAATACCCAGCTCCTTCTCCAGCACTGTGTCTGCCTGCACACCTCCATGCTTCGGACATGACAAGAAGGGACTAAACCTCTGAAAGTGTAAGCCAGCCCCAATTAAATGTTTTCCTTCATAAGAATTGCTGTGGTCCCAGAAGACCTACAGAGCCAACTATCCTGGGTTCATGGTGGCTTACTGAGAGAGTGAACCACCAACCAAAGAGCATGCATAGGCTGGATGCTACACTTATGTAGCAGCTTGGTCTTTACATAGTTCCCCAAGAATTGGAGCAGGGGCTATCTCTGACTTGGACTCTATTGCCTGCCTTTGGATCCCTTTCCTCTAATTGGGCTGCCTTGTCTGACCTCACTGAGAGAGGATACACTTAGGCAGGGCAGGTGGTGAGGGTCCTCCGTTTCTCTAAGGAGAATGAGATGTGGGAGACGTGGGTGGGAGGGTGGAACTTGGAGGAGGAGCCCCTTTGATTGGGATGTAGAGTGAATAAATAGATTCATTAATGAAAAAGAAAAGAAAAAACAGCAAATAAAACATTTTACAACAACAGCAAAAGAGTTCCTGTGGTCTTAGGGTCTCTTCACAGTAACAGAAACCCTCAGATGACTGCAATTTTGAAATTTTACTATAAATAGTGTTAATTTTAGAAATGGCATCGTACTGTGAAGAAGAAAAAAATTAAACTTTTCAACCATTGGTTTTGTCAGCTAACCTTTAGAGTTGTGTACCAAATCATTTTCTCAGCTCAGCTCAACATATCAGTCAGTTGAAGAGAACTACAACTCATGTGTTCCGTTTAAAGCCTATTCATTGAAAATGGAATGTGTCATTAGGGTATAATTGTCCTCACCCCCTCTTCTGTAGTTTATAAATTATTATTATGATAAAGGGACAGTTGGAAAATGAAAGGGAGGAGAATTGGAGGGTGTTAAAATATCAAATTCTAAAAACACACAGCGAAGTTAATGTTTTCTATTTGACTTCAAATACCAGATTAATTATTAGCATAAAAAATGTCACATTACTCAGAAGTCTTCCTAAAAGAGAATATAAATATAAGTCCAGGAAAAACCCAGAACCAATTACTTTCTCCAAGTTGAAAAGCTTCCTAATAATCAAGAAATATCTGGTAAAAAACACCTCAGCAAAATCTAAATTGATGTATTCTTTCCATTTTCAGATCTACAAATAGTCACTAGCATTCTTTACTATGGACCAGTCACTGTTCCAAATGCTGTAGCAGAAAACAATACACACAAAAGCCTATGACTTCTGGGAGGAAAAATAGACAAATTATTTAGTACCTAATCTGTTTATTTTTTCCCTTTAGTTTTGTTTTAAGACCAGGACTTATTTACTAAGTAGCCGCAGCCTGATATCAACTTGTGCTCTTTCTATTTTAGCCTCCTCAGTACTGAAATTACAGGTGTGTATCATCTGCTGGCGTCCAGGAATTGCCTCACAGACCACACAAACACCAATCTCAGCTAAACAGGGATAGTTCATTGAGCATCCACCTCAGAACTGGTCAACCAGGGTCACAGTCCAGATTCAGAAACCTAACCATGGCCCCAGGTGAAGAGCCACAAATATCTATGCCAAGTTATTTCACAAATCAGTACTTATGGTAGGAGCCTTCCTTAGGAACATGTCTTTGTTGTACATTTATCCTGTTTCCATTGGTTAGAATATTCAACTGTGGCAGAGAACCTGCCTTGCCTTCATGTCTTAACTAGTCTGCCAGGATGTCAGTTGCTGCCCACATACATGTCTCTTTCTGCCAAGTAGGATGTCAGTTCCCAAGGAGGTCTTGGGAATTTAAACTTCATTTAACTACTACTCAAAATGGAAGTCTTCCGAATAGTTTCTTATGTTGGTGCCAGGGTCTCCCTTAGGTTGAGATCCAGACCAGGGGCAGATTGTAAAGGAAAATACCATAAAAACCTTATATACAGATGCAGAAAGTGCTGTTGGGTGGTTGGTTCAGGTCCACGCTTATTATGAGTAACTATACAAAACAGTTCTACTGACATCTATAGTAATTGGTTTCCAAGGGCACAGAACATAACAGAATATATGATCAATCTTGGCATTAGAAAGTTTCCTAGTAACAACAGAAACATATGAAAAAGTTTCCCCATTATGGCAGGCTAGCCAAGTAACTGTTACCTAGGCCTTAACATTCCTAGGCCTTAATATTTTACTTAGGTCATAACAAACAAACCCAGCTCAAAAAAAAAAAAAAAAAAAAAAAGTTTTCTGACGAACTGACATTTGTCAAGGGATCTAAATTTTTTTTAATTTATTTTTTTGTACTTACTCACTTTATATCCTGCTCACTACCCTCTATCCTAGTCACTCCCTCCCACAATCCTTCCCCTATGCCCCATCCCCACCTCTCATTCTCCTCTGAGTGGGTTTGCCCCCCTCCAGTATCCTTCTACCCTGGCACTTCAAGTCTCTGTGAGTCTAGGCACTTTCTCTCCCATTGCGGCCAGACAAGGCAGTCCAGCTAGACGAACATATCCCACATACAGCCAACACCTTTGCTGATAGTCTCTGTTCCAGCTGTTCGGGACCCACATAAAGACCAAGCCACACATCTGCTACATGTGCAGGGGGGTCTAGGTCCAGCCCATGTATGTTGGTGGTACAGACTCTGAAAGCCCCAAGGGTCCAGTCTAGTTGACTCTGTTGGTCCTTATGGTGTTCTTATCCCTTTCAGGGCCCGCAATCCTTCCTCCTATTCTTCCATAAGAGTCCCCAAGCTTCATCCACTGTTTGGATCTGGATGTCTGCTTCTGTCTGAATCAGCTGATGGATAGAGTCTCTCAGAGGACAACTTGCTCCTGTCTGCAAGCATAACAGAATATCATTAACACTGTTAGGTATTGGTTCTTGTCCATGGGATGGGTCTCTAGTTGAACCAGTTATTTGTTGGCTATTCCCTCAGTCTCTGCTTCTTCCTCCATGCCTGAATTTCTTGTAGACAGGATAATTTTTGGTTTGAAAGTTTTATGGGTGTGTTGGTGTCTCTCTTGCTCCACTGGGGTTCCTGCCTGGCTACAGGAGGTGGCCTCTTTAGTTCCATTTCCCCAATGTAGTGAATTACAACTAAAGTCACCCTCATTGACTCTTTGGTGTCTCACTTATTTCAGGTCTCTATCTTGTTCTGGAGGTGCCCCTCAACTCCAAATCTGTCAGCTGCAGATTTCCATTCATTCTTCCTGTCCCTCCTCATACCTGATCCTGAACTCCCCAGTCCCATCCCCATCCCTCTCCCTCCAAGTTCTTTTCCTCCATCTGCCTTTTATAACTATTTTATTCCTCCTTCTAAGTGAGATTCAGGCTTCCTCACTTGGACCTTCCTTCTTGTTTAGCTTCTTTGGGTCTGTGGAGTGTAACATGGTACCTGCATTTTATGGCTAATATCCACTTACGAGTACATACCATGCATGTCCTTTTGGGTCTGGGTTACCTCACTCAAGATAATATTTTCTAGTTCCGTCCGTTTACCTAAAAAATTCATGATGTCTTTGTTTATAATAGCTGAATAGTATTCCATTATGTAGATATACCACATTCTTTATCCATTCTTCAGTTGAGGGACATCTACATTGTTTCCATTTTCCGGCTATTACAAATAAAGCTGCTACGAACATATTGAGCAATTGTCTTTGTGGGATAGTAGAACATCTTTTGGGTATACCAGGAGTGGTATAGCTGGATCTTGAAGTAGAACTATTCCTAGTTTTCTGAGAAACTGCCAAATTAATTTCCAAAGTGGTTGGACAAGTCTGCACTCCCACCAGCAATGAAGAAGTGTTCCCCTTGCTCCACATCCTCAGCATGTGCTGGCACTTGAGTTTTTGATCTTAGCCATTCTGATGGGTCTAAGATGGAACCTCAGAGACGTTTTGATTTGCATTTCCCTGATGACTAAGGGTGCTGAACATTTTTTAAGTGCTTCTTGGCCTTTCGAGATTCCTCTGTTGAGAATTCTGTTTAATTCTGTACTCCAACTTTTAATTGAGTTATTTGCATTGTTGGTGTCTAACTTCTTGAGTTCTTTGTATATTTTGGACATTAGCACTCTGTCAGTTGTAGGGTTGGTGCAGATCCTTCCCAAGTCTGTAGGCTGCTGATTTGTCTTATTGACAGTGTCTTTGCCTTCTAGAAGCTTGAAGTTTCAGGAGGTCTCATTTATCAGTTGTTGATCTTAGATCCTAAGCTACTGGTGTTCTGTTCAGGAAATTGACTCCTGCAACAATGCAGTCAAGATTATTTACCACTTTCTTTTCTATGAGATTTGGTGTGTCCAGTTTTATATTGAGGTCCTTGATCCACTTTGACGTGAGTTTCATACAGGGTGATAAGTGTGAATCTATTTTCATTCTTCTACATGTAGACATCCATTTTGTCCAGAATGAGTTGTTGAAGATGCTTTCATTTTTTCCTAGTGTTATACTTTTGGCTTCTTTATCAAAAATCAAGTGTCCCTAGATATATGGACTTATTTTGGAGTCTTTGATTAGATTCCATTGATCAAAGTGTTTGCTTCTGTATCAATATCATTCAGTTTTTATCACTACTGCTCTATAGTACAGCTTGAGGTCAGGGACAGTGATTCCTCTCAAAGTTCTTTTATTGTTCAGGATTGTTTTGCCTATCCTGGTTTTTTGTTTTTCCATATGAGGTTGAGAATTTCTCTTTCAAGGTCTATAAAAAATTGTGTTGGAATTTTGATGGGAATTGCATTGAATCTGTAGATTACTTTTGGTAAGATGGTCATTTTCACTATGTCAATTCTACCTACTCATGAGAATGGGAAGTCTTTCCATCTTCTGGTATCTTCTTCAATTTCTTTCTTCAGGGACTTGAAGTTCTTGTCAGATAGATATTTCACTTGCTTGGTTAGAGTTACACCAAGATATTTTATATTAGTCATGGCTATTGTAAAGAGTTTTGTTTCCCTAATTTCTTTCTCAGCCCATTTGTCATTTGTATAAAGAAGGGCTACTGATTTCTTTGAGTTAATTTAGTATCTAGCCACTTTTGCTGAAGGTGTTTGTCAGCTGTAGGTGCCCTCTGGTAGAATTTTGAGGTCTCTTACCAACCACAATCAGTGATACTTTGACTTCTACCTTTCAAATTTGAATCCCCTTATCTCCTTTTGTTGTTTTAATGCTCAGGCTAAAACTATATTGAATAAATGGGGAGAGAGAAGGAAGTCTTGTCTTGTCCTGATATTAGTGGAAATGCTTTAAGTTTCTCTCCATTTAGTTTGATGTTGGTATTGACTTGCTGTATATTGCTTTGATTATGTTTAGGTGTGTACCCTGTATCCCTGATTTCTCTAATACCTTTAACATTAAGGGGTGTTGGATTTTATTAAAAGCTTTTTCAACATGTAATGAGATAATCATGTGATTTTTTTCTTTCAGTTTATTTATATGGTGGATAATGTTGATGAATTTTCATATATTGAACCATCCCTGCATCCCACTTGATCCTACTTGATTTTGACGAATGATATCTTTGATGTGTTCCTGGGTTCTGTTTGCGAGTATTTTATTGAATATTTTTGCATCAATATTCATAAGAGAAATCGGTGTTAAATTCTCTTTCTTTGTTGAGTCCTAGTATGATTTAAGTAGCAGGGTGACTCTGACCTCATAGAATGAGTTTAGCAGTGTTTCCAATGTTTCTATTTTGTGGAATAGTTTGAAGAGTATTGGTATTATCTCTTCTTTAAAACTCTCATGGAGATAGGAGGTGGGGAGGAGGTATGGGATGTGGAACATCAGAGGATGGAATGGGGGGGATAAAATCTGGAGTGTAAAAAATTAAATAAATAAATAATTTTTAAAAGTCTGCTAGAATTCCTCACTAAAACCATATGGCCCTGTGCTTTTTTCGGTTGGGAGACTTTTAATGACTGCTTATATTAGAGATTATGGGGATGTTTAGATAGTTCACCTGATCTTGATTTAACTTTGATAAGTGGTCTGTCTAGGAAATCATCCATTTCATTAAGATTTTCCAATCTTGTGGAGCACAGGCTTTTGAAGTAAGACCTAATGATTCTTTGAATTTCCTCAGTGTCAGTTATTATATCTCCCTTTTCATTACTGATTTTGTTTATTTGGATACTATCTGTCTCTTGATTTGTTTGGCTATGGGTTTGTCAATCTTATTGATTTTCTCAAAGAACCAACTCTTGGTTTTGTTGATTTTTCTTGTATAGTTTTCTTTGTCTCTATCTAATTGATTTCAGCCCTGATTTTGATTATTTCCTGCCTTCTACTCCTCTTTGATGTGCATGCTTCTTGTTTTTCTAGAGCTTTCAGGTGTACTTTTAAATTGCTGGTATGAGAACTTTCTAATTTCTTTATGGTGCCACTTAGTGCTATGAACTTTGCTCTTAGCGTTGCATTCATTGTGTCTCATAAATTTGAGTATGTTGTACCTTCATTTTTATTGAATTCTAGAAAGTTTTTAATATCTTTATTTCTTCTCCAACTCAGAAATCATTGAGTAGAGAGTTGTTCAATTTCCATGAGTATGTAGGCTTTCCAGTGTTTTTATTTTGTTGTGTAATCCATGGTGGTCTGATAAGATACATGGCATTATTTCAATTTTCTTCAATCTGTTAAGGTTTGCTTTGTGACCAATTATAAGATCAATTTTAGAGAAGGATCCATAAGGTGATGAGAACAAGGTATATTCTTTTGTGTTTGGGTGAAATAGTCTCTAGATCCCTGTTAGGTCCATTTGATTCATAATGCCTGTTGGTTTCATTAATTCTCTGTTTAGTTTTTGTCTGGATGCCTTGTCAGTTGGTGAAAGTAAGGTGTTGAAGTCTCCCACTATTAATGTGTGGACTTTAAAGTGTGATTTGAGCAATGTTGTGTTTGGAGCATAGATGTTGAGAATTGAGATATCATTTTGGTAGATTTTTCCTTTGATGAGTATGAAGTGTCCTTCCCTGTCTCTTTTGATTAATTTTGGTTGAAAATCTATTTTATTAGATATTAGAATGGCTATTCCAGCTTAATTCTTGGTCTGTTTGCTTGGAAAACCTTTTTCAAGGCCTTTACTCTGAGTTAATGGCTATTTTTAATGCTGAGGTATGTTTCTTGTATGCAGCAGAATGATGGATCCTGGTTTTGCATCCATTCTGTTAGGTCGTCTGTGTCTTTTTATTGGGGAACTGAGCCCATTGATGTTGAAAGATATTAATGACCAATGATTTTTTTTCCTGTTATTTTGATGTGTAGGAGGAGCTAAGGTGGGAGGAGTTAAGAGAGGAAAAGGAAGAGGAGAGTTAGGAAAGGAAGAGAAAAAAGGAAGAGGAGGAGTGAGAGAGAGCAGAGATGTAGGAAGATGGAGAACCACACAGGTATGGAGAGCACTCGTGGGGAACAACTTATAAACTTATAATTAGGCTACCTAATTGGGATACAACTCTCTTTATATGGGCATCTTGTTATTAATCATTATCAAACATATAAAGTCTTTGATTAATCTATAAGAATTAGAGTCTCATTCTCTTACTGGGCCCGCATGGATGGTGAATGGTCTGGGCAATGCCCTGCCTTGTGGAGACAGTGTGGAAGATTGCAGAGCCATTTCTCATGCTGGCATCTAGTGGGTGGCAGGGCTGGTGTTTCTGGGGGCGGTTCTAGCTGCAGCGTGCACTTGGCCTCAGGCTGAGAAACATGGAGGCTGGGCTAGGCAGAGCCTCTACAGCTTAGATAGTCAGCCTGAGCCAAAGGCCGATTTTAAATAATTACTACAACATTGATGTTGGGTTGTGTGGTGTGTGTGTGTGATGTGTGTGTGTGTGTGTGTGTGTGTGTGTGTGTGTGTTCTGGTGTGTGTCTGTGTTTCTGTGTGCTTTCCTTGGTTTTGCTGGTATGGAATTACTTATTCCCTATGTTTTCGTGGATGTAGCTATTCTTCTTGGGTTGGAGCTTTCCTTCTAGTATTTTTCTGTAGGGCTGGATTGTGCATAGATATTGTTTGAATTTGGATTTGTCTTGAAATATCTTGTTTTCTCCATCTGTTGTGATTGAGAGTTTTTTTGGTATGGCTATGACTAGGTTGGCACCTATGGATTTTTTTAGAGGTTACTAAATATCTGACCAGGCTCTTCTAGCTTTTAGATTTCTGTTGAGAAGTTGGGTGTAATTCTGATAGGTCTGCCTTTGTATGTTACCTGACCTTCTTCCCTTGCCATTTTAATATTCTGTGTCTGCAGTTTGTTTTTTTTTTTTTTTTTTTTTTTTTTTTTCGAGACAGGTTTCTCGGTAGCCGGGTGTCTGGAACTCTCTGTAGACCAGTGGCCTCGAACTCAGAAATCCGCTGCCTCTGCTCTCCCAGTGCTGGGACTAAAGCGTGCGCCACCCGCGCTGATTTTGTGTTTTGATCATTATGTGGCTGGAGGATTTTCTTTTCTGGCCCAGTCTAATTGATGTTCTATGTTCTATAAGCTTCTTGTATGTTTATAGGCATCTCTTTCTTTAGGTTAGGAAATTTTTCTTCTATGATTTTGTTGAGAATATTTTCTGGGCCTTGGAGCTCAGACTCTTCATCTTCTTCTATTCCTATTATTCTTAGGTTAGGTCTTTTCATGATATCCCAGATTTACTGGATGTTTTGTGTCAGGAATTTTCTAGATTTAACATTTTTTTGACTGATGTATTAACTTCTTCTATTGTATCTTCTATGCCTGAGATTCTTGTTTCCATCTCTTGTATTCTGTTGGTGATGGTTGCATTTGTTGTCCCTGTTCTTTTCCCTAGGTTGTCCATTGCTAGGATTTCCTCCATTTTTGTTTTCTCTATTGCTTCTATTTCTACTTTCAGGTCTTGCACAGTTTTATTTATTTCCTTCACCCATTTAATTGTATTTTCCTGTATGTCTTTAAGAGATTTATTTGTTTCCTCTTTAAAACCTCTCTATCTGTTTGATTGTACTCCCTGTATTTCTTTAAGGGATGTATTCATGTCCTCTTTAAAGGCCTCTATCATCTTTATAAGATTGGATTTAAGGTCATTTTCCTTTGTTTCAGTTGTGTTAGGATACCAGATCTTGCTGTGCTGGGGTTTGCTGTGCTTTGGAGATGTCATATTGCCCTGGACTTTGTTGAGTGTGTTCCTATGAGGGCCTTTGGTCACCTGAATGGCTTTGATTGCTGGATGTTCTTGTAATAGGTATTGGGAATGGGGAGAACCTCGACGGTACTGGTGTGGCAGGCCTCTGGTGGGTATCCTTGGACTGTGTGGTTCCAGACCTGCAATTCTGTCCAGTTCAGGAGTCTCAGGCTGATGAGGGTGGGCAGAGAGGTGGCAGGAGAATGACTATCACCCTGGCTTATCCCAGAGGGCTCTGAGATCAGGGAAGATGGGGTGGGGGAGAAGCTTATCTGTATGGTTCAGGAGTCTGATGGAGGTGGAGAAATGGCAGGGGAATGGAGGTCACTCTGGGATACAGGTTGCTCAAGGCAGCTTGGTTTGGCCCAGAGGACTCAGCAAACAGAGAAGATGGGTGGGGAAAGGGAGGCTTACCTGTGTGATTCGGGAATCTGATGAAGGTGGAGGAGACGTTGTGTGAGAATGGAGGTCCCCCTGGGAAATCAGGTTGCTCAGGGCAGGATTGAGATTTTAAAAAGGAGTCACACACATATGTTAGGAAGAACATCCCAAGAAGTAAGAAAGACAAATGTGGTCAACAGACAGCAAAGACAGGGAGTCAAGGAAGAGTGACAAGTAAGTACGGTCCAATAAAGCAAGCTAAAGCAATATCCTGAAAATCCTATAAATCTATAAAAATTATAATACAACTACTGAGGTCAGAAAGAAGTGGGTTAAGAAGAAGGATTCCTACTTGAAGCATAAAGCAGCTATCAAAACCCTAGGTGGGGTTTTAAGTTTGTTAAGTGAATCTCAAACTTTTAAAACAAGCTGAAGCAATAAAAATAGACATGGTGTGTTAATAGAAATAAGATCCTAGGACTGGATAAGATGACCTGATGAATGAAACTAGAGGAGAGCCAAAAAAGAAAAGGAAATGGAAGCAAAGAAGGAGGACAGCCTGAGAACGGGTGAGTGTGCTGGTTGGTGTTTTGTCCACTTGACACAACATAGAGTCACCTGGAAAGAAGGAATCTCAATCGAGGGACTTTTCTCCGCCACATTGGTCTGTGGGCAAGTCTCTAGGACACTTTCCTTGATTAATGATGGATGTTGGAATGTTCAGGCCACTGTGGGCAGTGCCACTCCTAAACAGATGGTCGTGGGTTGTAAAGGAAAACAAGATGAACAAGCTATGGAGATCAAGTTAGCAAGCAACATTCCTCCATAGTCTCTGCTTCAGTTCTAGTCTCCTGGTTCCAACCTTGACTTCCCACTGTGACTTTCTTCAGTAATGAACTGTAACCTATAAGCCACCCTTTCTTCTTCTCAAGTTGCTTTTGTTTATGTGTTTATGAAACAATAGAAGGCAAAGTAGAAACTGAGGTAAGTGCAGAAGGGAATCAAATCTGGAGTCAAAGGAGGAGGCTGTGGAAGACACAGGTAGTGATGACCCAATGATGCTAATAACGTCAAGTAAAGCAAGGATGAAGAACTGACAACAAACCACAGCATCTGGAAAGCTACCAATGGCTTTAACTAGAGTGGTGGAGACAATGAAAACAGCACTGGAATCACCTAAGTGAATACTGAGATGACGCATACGAAAGGTTTATAGAGTCAGCACTTCTCAAAATAAGCTAAGAAAAAATAGTGGGGCATGCCTGTAACCCTAGGACCTGGCATGATAAGGCCAGAGAATGGGTCTGAGACCAGATGTATACTGTCTACAAAGTCAAAAAGGAAGGAAACAAACAGGTTAAGACCAAAAGGGCAAGTCTGGAGAGATGGTGCAGCACTTGCTGCTCTTGCGTAAGACCTGGGTTTGATCTCCAGCACCCACAAGGTGGCTCAAAACCACCCTTACAACTGGTTCCAAAGGATCCAGCAACCACTATTGGCTTCCATAGCACCAGGCAACAAGGTGTACATGCAGGCAAAACACCCATACTCATAGGATAAATTTCTTTTAGTTTAAAGATAAAAGAAAAAAGTATAAACAAAATTAAGACTACTGAGAAAGGATGTGAAGTCAGAGTAGATTATTTTAAAGATCCTGTTTGGTGTGCTGTCAGCAATGTCTAGTAGGGATAAGAAAATTATTAATAAAGAAGTTTAAGCCAGCCTGAGTTACAAAGAGACAAAAACAAAACAACAACAATAACAATAACAACAAAAACCAGGATGGGATGTTTTCTGAAAGTGGAAATGTGACTCCTATTAAGAAAAAAGAGAGTCAGTCGGGCAGTGGTGGCACATGCCTTTAATCCCAGCACTTGGGAGGCAGAGGCAGGTGGAATTCTGAGGAGGCCAGCCTGGTCTACAGAGTGAGTTCCAGGACAGCCAGGGCTATACAGAGAAACCCTGTCTTGAAAAAAGAAAGAAAGAAAGAGAGAGAGAGAGAGACAGAGACAGAGACAGAGACAGAGAAAAGAGAGTCAACCCTTTTCTCAAGTAATAAAGCAAGGGAACAAGGGATACAGTTAAAGACTGGGGGTGGGGTGCCCAGAATTTGCTAGTATCACTAAAAAAAAAAACCCACAAACAAAAAATACATTAATTTTTCTGAGAACTGTTGTATTTACCTGTATTTGTCTGTGAGTAATTAGTAGTTAAGTAGATCTGTGCCAGTTTGGCTGTATCTGCTTCATGTCCACAGTCAACAACCAGGAAAGAGATGTCCACTTTACAACACAAACCAATGCCTTGGTATGACGTAGAGTAGTGAGACTATATCCCTGTCAGGTTTCACATCACTCTGTGTTGAGTAAAGATAACACATTCTTACCCTCAGTCAAGGAAAGACTTGCTTTACCAACACTGTAATGGGAATGTCTTCTAATTTAATGGGGTTTAGAGACAGCAGTAGGTTCTATCCCCATATTCAGATTGACGTGTGGGAGAGATGGGAGGATACAATAGGGTAGGAAGGAATGAAGACCTGCAGGGACAGCAGCTGTGAACTATGAAGGAGAATGTCAAGTAGCAACCCTCCCACCAAACCCGCTCAGCCAAAGGTCCTCCGTGTCGAAAGAGCTGAGTCAGTGAGCCCTCCAGCCAGTTAACAGATGTGCCTCCAAATCTAGTTCCTTTTACCCACTTCCTAGATGCTGTTCCCCCAGACCTACACGATAAAGGTGCATAGAGGCAGCCGTTCTGTAAAATAAAACAGTCCTAGATCCTCTTCAGTATCAAATATCAAACCTGCCTCACATCGATCAAATTGTGTGATCTAAGCTACTAGTTCCTCCCAGATGCCACTGGCCCCAGTGCTGATTTACTTCCGGCTTCCCCATTCCGGTACTCCTACTCTTCTATTACCTGTGACACAGAGAGAAGTGGATTGGGAGGGGGGCCTTTCTTTCTTCCTTCCTTTCTTCCTGTCTGAGACAGGGTCTCATGTAGAGTAGCCTAGCCTCAAACTCACTATGTAGCTGGGATGGTCTTTAATTTTTATCCTTCTGCCTCCACTTCCAGATTACTGGAATTGAAGATATGTGTCACCACACCCAGCTTTGAGAGACAAATTCTCTTTGACACAAGGGCTTGCTACATGCAATGCAAGGTGAACTCCAACTCTCCATCTCCTGGCTTTCACCCCGCTCAGTGCTTGGACTGTATGCATGTACCATCATGCTTCACTAATGCATCCCACTTCTGTCTGTATTCTTCTTCTCCATTTAAAACTCATTTTCTCTTCCTTCTGTCCAATCTTCCACTGACAGTGACTTTCCAATATCCAATAAGTAAGGAAGGTCTTTGATGATTAGTTTTCCGCCTACACATACACTGAGGACATTCCTTTCACTATCTTCCAGCTGCCACACAGAATAGCTTCGGAGTTGCCTAAATCTGTCATTCTGTCTCGTGGTCCTTTGCCTCTGGAAAAGATGCCATTTGTTCCTGTTACAGCATCCCTGGTTTTTCATACTCTAATACGAGAGTCAAGTATCAACTCCTCTGGAAGCCTATCACTACATATCCAGTCCTGTGGTTCAAATAGATAGATGATTGATTGATAGATAAATGGATGGATAGACAGACAGACAGACGACAGACAGACAGATAGATAGAATAGATAGATAGCTATAGATAGATGTAGATGTAAATATCATATATATTGTAATCACTTTAAAGAGTTTTAAATAATTTTGAGGCCCTTCCTCTGAGAGTCCTATTTTTTGGACTTGGATAAAGCAAGGGCATCAGGACTTTTAGCGTCTGCCTAAGTAATATGATCCAGGAAATGCAATACATGTTGGGAAGCACTTAACTAAATGCTATCAAAGCCCTTCTTCTGAGACCCGTATAATGTAATTTAGCATCAAACTTCTGGCCTTGCACATTTACTTTGCTGTGGCCACAATTTTGCTAGCTTTTGCATCCCAGTCCATGCTTCCAAAAAAAAAAAAATAGATTGCTGAACACATGGTTTTTGACAAAATATAGAAACATACTTTTTCTGTTTATATATGGAAGGTTTTTGTTTGTTTGTTTGTTTGCTTCTTAATGAGATAAGAAAACCAGAAGCCATATGAGAAGAAAGGAAACAATAAAGTTAATGTGCTCATATAATGCCAGGATGACAATGTGATGTTTGAAGCCAGAAATGATCTTACATGATTCCTGAGACCAGCATTCAGGGACAGACAGACAGACAGACAACGCACGCACGCATGCACACACTGGGCAAATCTTTTACAAAAATAACAAAATGTAAAGCCTTCTACCCAGTGTTCTGAAAGTGTCAACATAAAGAATTTCCCAGTATGCCCTGGCGCCTGCTGCTTCCTAACTCTGAAGATCTCATAGTGTGTCAGCACTTTCCAATTCGCTCTCCCAGTCTGATCCCAAACCACAGTTTTTTGAGTAGTGGACTGTCCTTTGCAGTGCTTTAGTATTGAGATGCCAGTCATTTTTCTTAGTGAAACTCCACCTTCCTTACTCATTTAAACAACTGTGAGATAAAAGGAAAAAACAAGGACAGTAAGATAAATGTTGGAAGATGCTCTAGTGAGCCCTGAAAGACTTCCCATGCATGCCCCCAAATCATTTTACTAGTACCTCCTACAATTCTGGTTATTTATCCTTAGGTAAATATTAACTATAAATTCCATGGTCAGACTAGTAGGGATATAAGTTGATTTTACAATTAAATAAACAAAATCTGAATTGTAGGTTCAGATGGGGCATGTATTATAAGATCCAGGTTTCACTCAATGTATAATGGTAATTATAGCAAAGAATCAAAGCATTTCATGTGCAATCACTTTCAAGTTAAAGTTAGAGGAACCCAGTTAGATAAAAGGAGAGAAGTTTTAAGAAAACCTGATCTCATGTTGACTGTACAATCCCCAAAGCTGACAGCAAGAGCTCTCTGAGCTTCCAGAGAACTTCACATTCAAACCACTGGCTGCAGAGACATCCAAAACCCTGGTTAAAGAGAGTAAAGGTATTTGACAAGACCCTGGTTAAAGAGAGTAAAGGTGTTTTAGGAAAGTTGGTCATTTTGAAAAGAATGCTATCTGTGGAAGGGCTCTCAAATCAGACTCATTTGAAGCTAAACAAGAGAGATCATTTTTCTCTATTTAGGTCAGAATTGATTTTCTCTCTTTTCTGTTTGTGTATAATGATGTTGTCTCTAGTGCTGCTGCTCCTCTGGCCTGTGCAAACAATGGATGAACACCAGTACTGGAATCTGAGTGTGCTGACTCCTGGATAGGCAGTTCCCACATTCCACTCATAACTTAGGGGGAAAAAATCAATTATTTTTGAATGGATGCTGATTTTAATGTCTAGAGTCACAACCAGAAACAGCAACAAACATCTCCAGGAACTACTCAGAAATATAACTGAAAGAAGGTCACTAGCATAGCAGAAAAGGTTGGCAAGTGTTTATTGTCACTCTGTAGATTGTTTGTCATGAGAGTAATTATTTTTAGCCAGTAATAGTTTATCAGGTATCTTTTCAATTTGTTCTATGAATACTTTGCAGATAACATGCATTATCTTTACAGATAAATTAAAAAACATTTCTAAAAGTAGATCATCTTGCATATATTGTCTTATAAATTTTTTCCACTTAAAAATAAAACATTTTTCTATGTTTTTAAATTTTCTTCTACAAGTCAGGAGTGGTGGTGCCCACCTACCACCTCAGGACTCAGAAGGCATCAACAAAAGGATTACAGTTTTGAAATTAGTCTCAAAAAGGCAAAAAAAAATTATTCTACAAAATCTTCCCCCCCCCCTTTTTTTTTAATTATTTTTCTCTCATGTATTACATCCTGACTGCAGTTTCTACTCTGCCCTCTCCAAGTTTCTCCATCCTACCTCCACCAGACAGCTCCACCCTCTGCCACCTCCCCTCAGAAAAGAGTTAGGTAGGCCTCCCAGAAGCTACAGAAAGAGCAGGCACATATTCTCACATCAAGGCTAGCCAGGCGACCAAATAAGAGAAGAGGGACTCAAAGGCAGGCAAAAGAGACAGCAACCGCCCTCGGTCCCACTGCTCAATGTCCCACCAAACACCAAGCTACATAACCATAACTTATATGCAGAGCACAGTATACACACAGGCTCCCTGATCTGTGAGCCCACTTGAGATCAGGTCAGCTGACTTTGTGGACCATGTTCTTGTGACTATCTGGCTCCTTCAATCTTTCCTCCCCACTTCCCCCTCTCCCTTCCCCCCACCCCTACTCCTCCACATATCCTACAAAATCTTAAACACACTTTCCATTTCTAAGTCACATACAATTGTACATATTCATGCAGAACAGCTTGCCATTTCAATGCCTGTGTATGATACATAATGATCCAATCAAGATAATTAGCTGCCCATAACCTACACGACATCCTTATAATAAAATTGTTTAAAATCTCACACAATAAACTTTGTTTCATCCTAGGCAAATTGTTATCCACTGTGCAATTACTTTGCAGCTAAAATAACACACAATTAGATAAAAATATTTTCTTATCGCATCTTAGTTTCACAGACTTACCCAATGTGTATACTAGGGTACTAAAATAAAGAAACTTTAGAAATAGAAATGAATATTTACTGAGTACTAATATTTCTAGAATCAATATTAGAATTATTTCATATACTAGACTCATGCAATCATCACACAGAGATTATAAAGTGGATTTTACTAACCTAAAGATTAAAGGATATGACTTAAATGAAGACATTAAGTAAGGTACTCAAAGTAGCATTAGGAAATATGAAGTAAGAACTGGGACTCAGTAGATCCCTGTCTGCTTCTCACCTCTTTATAATACCTAAACAGTGCTCTTCATGAACTATCAGGATGTTCACAGTGGCTATTGTGTTCATTGGAAGGCATGCACATATATGCACATGAAGGTGCTGTGACCAAAACAGTCTCCTCAAGTGCTGCTTTACTTGATAATTTCTCTATAGAACAATGAAATTTTCCCAGCAAAGCCCATTTTTCAACTACACTAATACAAAGCAAAACAACTTTAATCAAAAATGTGAAATAATTTTACTGATAAAAGTATAATTATGCTCTCTGGTAGAAAATAACTAAGAGCAACATTTGGCTTCACAGAACACTCTGTCATTAGGAATTTGCATGAATAATGTTATTCTGGATAAGTGGTATTTGTCAATCTCATCCAAGTAGCAAACATAGGAATAATCGTCAAATCAATTAAATATAGCTGGCTTAAAAAATAATTGCCATATATTACCTACTTCAAAAGAGATTCCAACTCATTGCAATTATGCCTGAAAGCATCTGTAAAACTCACATTTCAATATGGTTAAAAGCCTGTTAATTTTTTAATATTTGTATTATTATTATTTGGGGAGAATTTCATACATGAGTACTGTATTTCTATCCTGTTGTTCTCCCTTCCAGCTCCTTCCCTGTCCACACCCTCCAACTTCATGATCTCTTTAATTGTTACTATTACATACATATATGCACAAATATATATGTAATATAAATACATCCTGTTGAGTGTGGCTCATATGTTTATGTGTTTAAAGATGATCACTGGGATTGGATAATGGGCTCCTCCCTGGAGCCCTATCATGGGGCTTCTCCTGGAGAAATCTAGTCCTCCATCTTTCAGCAGTCATTAATTGCTTATAGCTTTTCATTTAGAGGTGAGACCTTGTGAAATTTCCCACATCCATGATAGGTGTCAACTAGTTTCATCATTGTGCAAGTCTTATTTAGGCAACCATATTGCTAGAATTTCATAGTATTTTGTGACAGAACTTTTTCTGTAGAGATACTCACCACCCAGATAGAAACCCCAGGCAGCTTGTCTTGTCTCAGAGTCTTCTTTGCAATTTTTCTCATAGACTTCATGGCAGCTCAGCTGGTCTTCAAGTCTTCTTTGCAGCTGGGCTCTTTCTCTACCAGGGAGGGGCTTACTGAATCTGGTCAGTTTCAGGGAGTTTTTGAAGAAATTTTGTTGTTGTTCAGCTCCCTGCTTAAGGAGTTCCCCTGCATAATGGAGTATTTTAATCTCCAAGGAGAGTTATACAACACACGGATGCAGCTCCCTGCCATGTGTAGAAGAATTATCTCATAACAGATGTATGGTCCTGTGACCCTAACAGTCTTTTTACTCCCTTTTCTGTGATGTTCCTTGAATCTTAGGTGTAGAAGTTGTATTGTAGACATATTTTGGTGACTAGTTTTTATGTCAGCTTGAAACAAGCTAGAATTATCTGAGAAAGGGAACCACAGTTAAAAATACCTCCACGAAATAGGCATGTAGGCAAGCTTGATGGGTATTTTCTTAACTAGTAATTGATATGGAGAGGGCCCATCCCACCGTAGTTGTACCACCCCTGGGCAAGCAAATTGAGCCAGTGAGGAGGAGCAAGCCAGTAAGGAGCATTCCTCTAGGGCTTCTGCTTCAGTTTCAGCCTTCAGGTTCCTACCTTGAGTTCCTGACCTGGCTTCCCTGGATGATGGACTAC
This sequence comes from Mastomys natalensis, assembly GCA_021653895.1. Lineage (NCBI taxonomy): Eukaryota > Metazoa > Chordata > Mammalia > Rodentia > Muridae > Mastomys > Mastomys natalensis. The sequence goes on along the minus strand of JAJTUV010002664.1, from coordinate 62,378 downwards.
TTGCTTTCGGTTATGACATTTTATCACAGAAACAGAAAGGTAACTAGGACATGTGTCAGCTGAGAGTGGGCACCTCATAGTCAGTTCCCTGCATTTGAAGCGGTTGTGGATTTCTGTGTCGGCGCTGTCTGCTGGAAAAAGAAGCTTCTTTGATGACGACTCAGAGCTACACTTATCTTACTCCTAAGGATAAGCATTTAAAGTGCAATAGAGACTTGTACTGGTTTAGGAATTTGGCAGCAGTATGTTCTTCTCTGGGATTCATGATCTCATCAGCTATGGGTAGTTGGCTAAGTTTGCAGTACTAGTCATGAATTACCTCTTACTGAGTGGACCTTAAGTCCAATTAAGTAACCATTGGTTATTCTCAAGATATAAATGTCACTATTGTACCTTGGGTAGATCTTGCAATGTTATAGTTGTGTTCTTTAGGCTTTATAGCCATGTAAGACTTTTTATTGCCTGTTAACATTTTTATTATAGGAGGGCACTACGTCAATCATTCAGTTTAGTTTGCATTTAACTATAGCAAAATCTCTCAAGGATTCTATTTCCACTTTAAAATAATAGTTTTTGATCTATTTCACCTCAATGTTAGAATAATTCAATGTGCACTTAGTAGTCTCAAGTAAGAATTTTAGAACATAAAGTACAGGATCTGCAAATGACATGACATCCACGATACTGACATCAGAAAAGCCAGGATAAATATATCCACGGTTATTTTCCAAATTTCCAATACTTAAAGCCATGAGAGAATTATTTTAACTACCTTGTTGATATACCCTAAGTCACTACAGCTTGTGTTTCTGAGAAACAATGGTTTCTCAGAATGAGCTTTATCCTGAGAAACCCCATCTTATAAGCATCCTTTGTTGTTTTTGTTTTTGTTTTTGTTTTTGTTTTTTACTGTAAAATGGGCAGTGTTTTATTTTCCTTTACATCTTAATAAATACTTCTTGATGACTGCACATGGGGTAAGGCTGCATGGTAGTTCAGAAAGGTCACAGCAATGGTGTTTTCCTGACAGCATGTAGTCTTCCATAGTGATTGGAAAGACTTGTATGATGTCACTGTCAAACCAGCAAGACTGCATTTATGCACCCATCATTTTCAGGATTGTTGGTAACTTGGGCATACTTTCCCCAAATAACCTTGCCTCCTTGTGTCACAAGGCCTTACTCGCTCACACTCATGTCAATAACTGTACCTTTGGTGATCACACCCAGGGTTGTATATAATGAGAATGATGGATTCTTTTTCACACCGAGTATAGGCAGGCAAGAAGTAGCCTTCAGCTCAGGGTATGTAAGATGAACTTTTTTGAAACGTAGACCCATTGGCCTAATGAACCTTTCATATTTAGGTGGTTTTCTTGTAAAACCATAACCAACAAAGCAGACTTTAGTAACCATTCTCTTCCATGCATTCTTTTTTCTTTTTCCTGTTCGAATATTTTCAATACTTTGTTTCTCCTTCGCATGACTTTGAGTAGAAGGACTCCATTTTCCACCTTTTTTTTCATTTCTGCTTAATCATGTTGGAAGACTTTGCTCTCGATGCCCCTCTCCGTCCAGCAGACAGGCAGCACTGCTCCTTCTGAGTCTTCTCATCATCCTTCTGCTTGTGTTTCTCTTTTCATGAATTAATAGTCTTTTTCTTTGTATTTTCTCTGCATGGTGGTTTATGTAGAGCTTAGCCTATCAGGCCAATCTTTTTTTTTTTTTTTTTTTTTTTTTTCTTTGAACATTCAGGGCCTCCCAACTTTCTTTCTTCTCTTTTCTCATGTAGCCAAACGATACACGATCGTTGCGGTGCAATTCAATATATTCATTTTGTGCCATGATGACAGCCGTGGAGCAGTCGTCCGTGACTCCCAGGTTTCAAAAACCTCTTAATTTCTGGGTGTCACTGGCCCACAAGCCTGATTCGCTCACACCTGAACGGGAGAAGGGTTGTTTGTTTGTTTGTTTGTTTGTTTGTTTGTTTTTAAGAGAAGACATTTGTTTAACATGTAAATCCAGGCTACAGTCCATCATTGCAAGAAAGTCAAGGCAGCAGGGAAATTGAAACATCTAGTCACATCCACAGTCAAGAGCAGAGAGAGAAGGAATATACCCGTATACCCATAGCTTAGTACTGCTATCAACTTTGGTCACCGAAGCTTTTCCTGCAGTAGATAACAGTTAATACAGAGACTCCGAACTGGTCAATGTGTGTAGAAGAAGTGACTTTTGAGTTCTCAACCTTAAATGAGACATCTCTACCAAGCCCCTTGGGAAATAAGGCTCAGGAAATATCACAGAAGACACATCAAAAAGAATAGACGAGCCCAAGGATGCAAGAAGTGCTGTGAAGTACTGTCTCCTGGAGGATGGATAGCCACTGGACTCATGAACTAACTGCAGCTATACCTACCTAGACAAGACTTGCACAAAACTAAGGAAACGGAATCAGTCAGCATTTAAGCAAGAACACTAATTTATTAATTATTTAAAGATATAGGTAGTTGGCTAGGTTTGCAGTACTAGTCATGAATTACCTCTTACTGAGTGGACCTTAAGTCTAATTAAGTAACCATTGGTTATTCCCAAGAATAAATGTCACTATTGTACCTTGGGTAGATCAGTAATTTATTAAGCAGGTGCTGGGGGGTAAGAGGTCCCTTGTACTGGCAGAGAAGCACTCAGAGAACCAGGAATGTTAATCACACAGGAATGTCCCCTCAATGGGAGAGATAAAAGTCAAATATCCACACTCCATCCAGAGCTGGGAGTAGATTTTGTTAACAACCTGGTGACCTTTTTGCTACCTTTGGACAAAGACCTTGCCAACCTTTTGCTATAAAGGCAGACCTGACCCAAATTTCCCAGCACAATTATCTAAGACTCTTCCTCCCACTAGACCACTGCCACTCTTTTGGGAAGACATCACAAATACTTTATGGCCTGCTGACCTCTATGCTGTTGTTCAGAGACCACACTAGATTCTAGGCCTTTTAGCTATAGAACCCACCTTCATGATCACATGTACTTTGTAAAAGAGTTTCTATGTGGTCAAACATTAAGCTATAGTGTACACCTGGAGTTGGACTGATTGGACTGATTGTTGTCTGGAAATCATTTCCCAACTTGTACTGTGTTTTAAATATGTTGACAATGAACCGCCTGGTCTGATCTGGGATGATGAAGTCACTCTGCTCTGGGTTTTCATTCTTATCTCTTCACAAGGTTTGCTTCCCTGTGTGACACCTGCAGGGACCCCCTTCAAGAAGGGAGGCACATAAATATGGAAGGGGAAATGTGCTAGGGTATGTCTGGGGAGTGGGGGTAGGGCTTGGCATAGGTATGATCCATGTATACATGTACTAAATTGTCAAAAAAATAAATTAAATATTTTTTAAAGTATTTGTGTGTTTGTGTGTGTGTGTGTTTTTGCATATTGCCATGGTGCACATGTTCAGGTCAGAGGACAACTTTTGGGAGGTATTCCCTTAAGGCCTTAAAGGAAGTTCTTGGGGTGAATAACTGAAACCTTCTGCCAGTTCCCAGCCATCATCTTCCTTCCCATGTGTGTTAGCCATCTTAACAGGGGATCCTCCAGCCCCTGTCAAATGACTACATCCACAGCTTGAAATTTCATCACACCCTAATAAACAAAAGTAAAGCCAGAACATCTACAAAGTTACCATTGTATTTCTGACATAAGTTGCTTATAGAAAATAGACATTTTCTGTCCTTTGAAGCCACTAAGTTTAGAATTGTTCCTGTAGTGGGAGATGCTTTCAGTTGTCTTTATATCTATGCCATGCCTTCTTCACATGGCCCCATTGTCTCCTGTTCCATCACCTTACTCACTCTATTGAGTGATCACCTCCAATCTACCCTACCTCCGGAACTATCTACAACATTAGGAGTTGGTTTTGTTTCCTCCCTTTTCAAAATCTCTAATGATTGTCAACAGCCTAAAAGATAGAATCCACACATTCTTATCTACAAAATCTATTACGGCCTTGTCCCAATTAGTTTTATAGATGCATCCTGATGACTCAATCATCATACTTCAATTCATGAACTCCAGACGACTTCCTCTTCTCCACACTGAACTTCCTGCACTCACTCCATTCCTCCACATCAACTGTTTCCACATTTCTCTCCCCAGAAAGATCATTTTTTTAATGTAAAGGACAAATGTTACATTTTCTCTAGAGGCTTCACAGATGCTGTCCCCAGTATAATTAGTTGTTCATTCATCTGTCTTCCCTCAGTACATTAAATATGTCAGTGGTAAAGTATTAAAGCATAATGTATTACATTGTGTTATAGTTGATTGGGTGTGTTTTTTACCTCTTCTATCAGACTGTGACCTTCCTAGGGAAGAGTCTTGTCTGAGCAATCACTCATTCCCAGTGAGTTGGCATGCTAAATGAGACATGGTAGGAACTCAATGTTTTTTAAATCAATTAATTAAAGTCTGAATGCTCCATCCTATTCTTTCTCATTCCTTGCAATAAGCTGAAGAAATTTACAGGTCATAAAGGTCCTACCTGCTTCTATATCAGGGACCTATTTATTTTATTTTCCAATTATCTTCTAAACTCATTTTCCTCTCTACCTCACTCTATATCCCCTTGCTAGAATGCTGGGCTACAAGAAAAAGGTATAGGACCATAGCATGAAAGGCTGTTGATGCTGTCTAACAGAGTATGGAAGTTAGGTCAGAGAGGGAGAAGGTTAAGACATTAACACTGACACTTAGGGAGACTCCCTATTTATTCATCAAAGCTAAATGAATAATAAAATGACTATTGGGATCATAAGTATTCTCTCATTCAACAGTTGTATATTTTGGGGGGAAGCAGGGGTTTCATGTATTTTATATATATGAATGCTCTGTCTTCCTGAACTTCAGAAGAGGGAATCAGATCCCATTACAGAGTTTTTTGAATCAAGATATGGTTGGTGAGAATTAAACTCAGGACCTCTGGAAAAGCAGCCAGTACTCTTAACCTCTGAGCCATCTCTCCATCCCAGTTGCATATTCTTACAGGGTACAATATGAAGATCCAGTGGATTTATAGTGTACAGAGACAAATCAGGGTAGTAAGAATTTCTACTTTCCATTGTGTTAGAAATCTTCAAACTCCTCCCTTTAGGCTCTTTATAAAATATTACAGGCTGTGACTATACTCGCCTTGATGTGCTATAGAACATTATGACTCACACTATACAGTGTAACTGTATTTTGATATCTATTATTCCAAATCCCTCCAAACCTTCAGTGACCACTATTCTAACTTTTGTAGCTCTTGTGTATGAGACGACAGAGTGTTTTGTGGCTTGTCTAGAAACTGAATATACAATTACAGCTTAAGTTTAGTTACCTAATACATTCAAGATTCTCCATTCCCTTAGTACACTTAATTATGTTATCTTTAATAACAATCAAATAATACATTTTAACCACATGAACAAACTTAATGTTTGATAGTCTACAACTGCTGTATTTTTGTTTATAAATGTGTATATATCTATGTGTACTATATACATTGTGTATTGAAAACGTGAGGTCATACATATTTAAGTAGGGAAAACCCTCTACCTTTTATTCTAGATAATAAAAGTCTCCTCTACCTTTTATTCTAGATAATAAAATTTGAAATGATATATAGAGGATGTCAATTTCACAGATTCAAGTGATAGATTTAATGTCTTCTCTGAATGATAGATGTCTCCCCAAGCTTACACAAGTACAAACTATAATCCAGCTGGCCCATCCATTAAATATTCCAACTTGTGAATTTATTAATGGCCTATTGCAGTGGTGGTGGACTCGCAGAAGAAATAGCAGATCATCTATGTTAAATAAACTCAAAATATACTTTTAGTCAAAATATTATACTTATTTCTAAAGCTTCTTTAAAAAATAAATCATGTACCATTGATCAAAAGAGATGAAAAGAGATGAGCCAATTGATTTGCTTATATAACCAGCAAACAAGAAACAAAATCTTAATCATGCAAAATAATATTCATTTATTCAATCAAAATTTCACTTGATTTTAACACTTTGGCTTAACATAACACTTTCTGCTTTTTATAATATTACACTTCATCCTTCAAGTCTATATTTCTATATATCATAGACTAGAAAAACGGTCACATTTCTCATGATACCTTCCTGCATTTTGTTCTCAAGTCTGGGTTAAATTTCTATGTAGGACTGCTGCTTCCAGTCCTTGAACCCAGTTAGGAAAGTGGTTGGTTACTGTATGATGTCATTTAACTCAAGTTATTTTTATTCAGATGACTTGACTATGGGTGAGAATGGGATATTAATATCACTCATCATTGTTATGTTAAAGACCATTTGTTTCTTTATTCCCAGGAGTCTGCTTTGTGAATTTGGATTTGCCAATATGGTGCATTATGTGTTATCCCATGATCAATGCCAAGTGAACTTCATTAACACTTCAGTTTTGGTTTGATATCTATTTTGTCAGAAGTGTCATAAGTACTATATCTGCTTGCATTATTTTATTATCTTGGAATATATTTTTCCATCCTTTCCCTTATGGCTGTAATTATATTGTTGGTGAAGTCTATTTCCTGTAGACAATGAATAAATGAATTCTGTTTTTAAATTTAAACTCCTAGTCTATGTCTTTTGATTGTAGAATTGAGATCATTATAATGGTTTTATATATAGGTTCATGATCTACTTTCTCAAGTTATTTTTTTGAATATTGTGTGGCTCATTTAAAACTGTTTTTTTTTTTCTTTACATAGGTCTCTAGATAGCTGTTCTGACACATTTGTTGAGATTACTTTCCTTTTAACATTGGTTTATTTTGAGACCTTTTGAAAGCTACTTTACTGATACATTTGACTCTTCTTAAGCCAACACTACAGTAACTTTTCTTAAGATGATTTTTGCTACTGTGCGATTCTTTGTATTCTCATAGATTTTTGTGATGCTTTGTTACTGTCTACAATAAAAAGTTTCTGTGCTCTATTTGGGCTGCATGTCTTCATGTAGTGGTTGGAAAGTTTCTGTCTAGAGGGAATTCAGAAAAGGAGTTCATGTCTGCTACCACAGACCTGTTCAAAGAGTCACATCTTATGAGTCTAGCCTAGGAGGAAGCTACCACTGTTGTTTTACCAAATGGACATACTGGGCCTGTCAGATTACTTCTAAATTTATATGTTTATACCTATCCAGGAGTGCTGCTCCCTGTCTTGGTCAGAGAGCTTTGTTTTGCAGCGGGTAGTGGCGACTGCTGAGACTCATAACGGTAAACACAGAGAGAATAAGTGAGGGCCAGGTTCTCATTTCTAAACAGGCCCTCTACATAACCCCTTCCAAAGGGAAACAGCCAAAGGGGCAGGAAAAAACATGGACAGAAGAAAGGAAGAAGTGCAGGTAGAAAGTCATTGGCCAGACATGACATGCCACCACATCCATTAATTCATAGCATCTGTAGTTACACATGTAAGACCTGTACAATACTGTACATGGATAAGGGTCGTGAGGCCCCACCCTTACATGAACAACTATTGGTACATAATGATTTCTGGGAGAGAGTAATGCAGCTACTCATTAGTGGCAAGTAAATTAGTCCTTACTCATGCTCATGCAAGCAACCCTAATTGAATTCACAAAAGAAAAAAATCATGAGAGCAGAGGGGTTCTATTCTGAAAGAAGGAATTCAGCAGGAGGGGATTGGACAAGAGGAGATAATGGCGTGGTAAATATGGTCAAAATACATTACAAACATAGATTGTCGAACAATAATTTTTGAAAACCAACTTAGTAATTATGGCACCTAGTAGAATATCTAAATAAATATCATTGTTCTTCTTAATTGATTTTTAATGGCATTATAGATCAAATGGATGTAACAGACAACTCCAAAATTTTCCACCCAAATACTGCAAAAAAACATTCTTAGAGTCTTATGAAATTTTTTTCTAAAATGGGACATATTTTACAGCACAAAGAAAGTCTCAACAAACATAAGAAAAGTGAAATAATTTCTTGTATTCTATCTGATCTCAATGGAATAAAACTAGAAATCAACAGCAAGAAAAATACAGAGTATGAATAAATTCATGAAGACCGCACAACATCCTGTTGAATGATGAATGGATTGTTGGAGAACTCAAGAGGGAAATCAGAAAAGTCCCTAGAACAGCCTGAAAATGAACCTGAAAGCAGAACACGCCAGACCTGTGGGAGACAATGAAAGCTTCTCTAAGAGGGAACTTTACAGCTATAAGTGCCTACATGAGAAAAACACACATCTCAACTAAATAATTTGTTGTACTTCAACATCTTAGAAAAACAAGAGCAAGCTGAACCCAGAATCAGTAGGCAGAGAGAAAGTAATAAATATCAGTACAGGCTCTAATGAAATGAAAACAAAAGAATACAAAGAATCAATGAAACACAGAATTAGTTTAATTTAAACAAAATAATAAAGATCAACAAACCCTTAGCTAAACTTGGCAAATAGAGAAAACGAGCCAAAGTTATCCAAGTCTGAGATTAAAAAAAAAAAAAAATAGACCTGACAACAAGTACCAATAAAACTCATAGGATTATCAGGCATAGTTTGGAAACATACCCAATAGACTGAAAATCTAGAAGAAACTGATACATTTCTAGATGCCTAGGGCATACCGAATTAAACCAAGATGATAGACACAACTTAAAAACACTGTAACAACGGATGAGATTGGAGAAGTGATAAAAAGCACCCCAATGAAGGAGCACTTACCTCACTTAGAGTTTATTCACAAACAGAAGAAAAGAGTAGAGAGGGACATAGGGCTTGGAAAAAGCACCCCAAAAGGATATTAACATCTCAATCAGAGGTATAGTCAGTGGAGGCTCAGTGTACTGGGAGCTGAAAAATATGGAACATACTGTGGAGTAGCCACTGAGGGTAATGAATCTACTTGCATTGCTATTTACTTTTTTTTCCTGCAGGCACGGGAACCAACTCCCAGGCTTTGTTATGTTAGGCAAACCCTGTACCACTGAGACACATTCCCAGTCCATCTGCTGCTCTTCTGACCCTCTGTAATTTAGTTGCCCGAGGCATATTAACTCCCTGATACACCCAGCCCCATGCAGCATGGTGCCAGATAAAGAACTTAGAAGTGAGGTAGCTTCCGAACACAAAAGAATTGATTCTCAACAAGCTGCAGGGAATGTGAGGGATGGACCAGGAACTGTGATGAGGATAGAACTCACTCCAGGACTGCAGTAAATCAAGATCACTGGCATTCCTTCACTGCTATTCTAGCACTTCCTAAATACCAGAAGCAATTTCTTCTGATTTTTTTTTCCTCAGATGCCCAAGAGTGATGTCTCATTTACTATATTAAATATGTCATACCTAACATGAGTTTCTTCTTTCTTGACCACACTAGCTAATACTGGCAGTGTGGGAATAAAAAATATGAGGATATTCAAGAAATAGTTAATACCCAGAAAAGATGCTCTGGTCGATTAATTAAATAGAAGAGAGATTAAATGCAAATCTATAATAATCAACTAAAGTAAGATATAGAGGAAAATAGACATTGTGTAAATGTACCACATTTTCTATATCCATTCCTCTGCTGAGGGACACCTGGGTTCTTTCCAGCTTCTGGCTGTTATAAATAAGGCTGCTATGAACATAGTGGAGCATGTGTCCTTGCTATATGTTGGAGCATCTTTTGTGTATATGCCCAGGAGTGATACAGCTGGGTCCTCAGGTAGTATTATGTCCAGTTTTCTGAGGAACCACTAGACTGATTTCCAGAGTGGTTGTACCAGCTTGCAATCCCACTAGCAATGGAGGAGTGTTTCTCTTTCTCCACATCCTCACCAGCATCTACTGTCACCTGAGTTTTTGATCTTAGCCATTTGACTGGTGTGAGGTGGAATCTCAAGGTCATTTTGATTTGCATTTCCCTGATGACTAAGAATGTTGAACATTTCTTTAGGTACTTTTCAGCCATTTGAGATTCCTCAGTTGAGAATTCTTTGTTTAGCTCTTCACCCCATTTTTAATAGGATTATTTGGTTCTCTGGAGTCTAATTTCGTGAGTTCTTTGTATATATTAGATAATATACTCTATCAGATTTAGTAGTACTACTCAGCCATTAAAAACAATGACTTTATGAAATTCACAGAAAAATGGATGGAACTAGAAAATATCATCCTGAGTGAGGTAACCCAGTCACAAAAGAACACACATGGTATGTATTCACTGATAAGTGGACATTAGGAAAAAAGCTCAGAATACCCATGATACAACTTACAGACCATTTGAAGCTCAAGAAGAAGGAAGACCAAAGTGTGGGTACTTCAGTCCTACTTAGAAGGGAGAACAAAATAATCATGAGAGGTAGAGGGTAGGAGGGTTGTGGGAGGAAGATAGTGTGGGGAGGGGAAAAGGGAGAACAGGATCAGGTGTGGGAGGAGACGAGGGAGATGTACAGAGGGTCAGGAAATTGAACAGAGGTGTGTAGCAATAGGGGATAGGGAACTGGGGATAGCCAACAGCACGTCCCAGACACCAGGAAAGCACAAGGCTCCCAGGACCCAATGGGGATGACATTAGCTAAAATGCCCAACAAAGGGGAAAGAGAACCTGTAGAAACCATATCCAGAGGTAGGCACAGCCCCTGGTTGAGGGATGGGGCCACTCCCTTCTCAAAAATTTAACCCAGAATTGCTCCTGTCTAAAGAAAATACAGGGACAAAGAGTGGAGAAGAGACTGAAGGAAAGGCCATCTAGAGACTGTCCCACCTGGGGATCATCCCCTTTGCAGCCACCAAACCTAGTCACTATTGCTGATGCCAAGAAGTGCTTGCTGACAGGAGCCTGATATGGATGTCTCCTGAGAGGCTCGGGCAGAGCCTTACTGAAACAGATGCGGATGCTTGTAGCCAACCATCGGACTGAGCAAGGGGACCCCAATGGTAGAGTTAGGGAAGGAGAAAGAGCTGGAGGGGTTTGCAACCCCATAGGAAGAACAATATCAACCAACCAGACCCCGCCCCCAGAGCTCCCAGGGACTAAACCATCAACCAAAGAATACACGTGGAGGGACCCATGGCTCCAGCTGCATATGTAGCAGAGGATGGCCTTTTCTGGCATCAATGAAAGGGGATGATCTAGGTCCTGTGAAGGCTTCATGCTCCAATGTAGGGATATGCTAGCGCAGTGAAGCACAAGTTGGGGGGAGCACCTTCATAGAAGCAGGGGAGTTTTTGGAAGAGAAACTTGGAAAAGGGATAACATTTGAAATGTAAATAAATAAAATAACCAATAAAATTTTTTAAAAAATTTTAAAAAATGAAAAATAGACATGAGCTAAGGAAGTGGTGGCACACACCTACAGTCCTAGCACTCGGGAATCAAAAACAGGAGGACCAGGAGGCCAAGGCCATGCTGTGCTGTATATAGCAAGATTCAGTCTCAAACAGTTAGATTTGGGGCTGGAGGGATGGCTCATTGTGTAAGAGTGTCCGCTGCTCAAGCATGAGGACCTGAGTTCAAATCCCCGGCACCACTGCACAATGCCAGGCTTGACTATGATCCTGATTTATGTAGAAGGTAGAGACTAGAGGATCTCTGGAGCTCATTTGCAACAGCTTAGTCCAGGGTTCAGTGAGAGACTCTGTCTCAAGGGAATAAATTGCAGAGTAATAAAATAACACACCTGACAGAATTGTGAGTCTGCCTTTCAGGAGATATCTGAGGTCCAGTAAAGTTGAGGCTTATTGAGACTTCTAAGAAAGAGTGTCTAAAATGAGAATAGATATAAACGCTGAAAGTACAAGTAGAGAGAAACTGGAGAGGCAACTGAGAAACTGCCAGGAGGACACAGTAATTAAAGTAAACAGACAGTCCCGAAGAACTCAAAAAGAACATTTAGAAACTGACAACAATGTCAAGTAGAACAGATCTGTCGAGATACACAGGGTCCCAAATTATCTTCTGAATGCAGCAATAATGAGATTATTAGCAACTGGAGGAAAAGCACACTCAGGGAGCAATGTCGACAAGGCTTTACTGACGCAGGTTGACGACTGAAGATTCACTGTCAAGCAAGATAGAAAGGACGGCTATTAGAAAATTCTACAAATGTTAGTGTCCATGTTATGAATTGTATAAAATGTTTATATATATATATATATATATATATATATATATATACACTGTTTATTCAATTTTGTTAAAGCACTACAAATACACTTGATGAATGTTTCAGATTTATTAAATATCTGAAAAAATCGGTGGGTTTTTTTGTCTCTCTTTATATTTTCCAATATTATCTTATTTTATGCATATGGGTATTTGCTTACATTTATGTCTGTGTACCATTGCCCACAGAGACCAGAAAAAGGTGTTGAATCATCTAGAACTGGAGTTACCGATGATGATGAGACACCATGTGAATGCTGGGGATTGAACCAGTGTCCTCTGAAGGAGGAGTCGATGTTCTTAACCACTGAGCTATCTCTAAAGTCCACAGTGGTTTTTTAAAAACTTTGTTATTTATACCCCCAAAAAAGAATTTCTTTATTTTGTTATACTAATGTAGATCTTGGTATTCATTCTGCATATACTTTCCCCATATACTAATATCCAATAAAAGTTTCTGCTCCTGGTATACTCTAGATATTTAGCTGCTATGGTGCTTCTGTATTCAAAGTCTTAAAGCCTTTAATGTGTTAGAGCTGCCCACCAGGCGCTTGTATTAATTGAGAATTTGTCAGTATGTTACTCCTGGCTACACGTGGCTAAGTCACACTGGTATTAGTAGGATTACAGTAATGCAGAGTAATAAGGTTTTACAGCCTTTTATATTTAACCTAACTTATGGTATACACTATTTCTTTAAAAATAGGAATTTTAAAAAATCCTTCACTGGGCAATCACAGCACTTTTCCCCCTTGAAATTAGCATTTACATCTGCAGTACTTTCTGAAAATCTCCACAGGTCTATTTCAACAAACTAGGTTCTCTACATGAGTTACACACATCAAGAAGACACACAAGCCGCAGACTGAACAATTACAGATGTTTTATATCAATATCCGTGGTTGAATGGTGTTTGTAAAAGAAGGAAATGAATAGAATTGGATGGCATAAAATAAAATAGAAAATACCAGAGCTTATTGCACATACCAAATATAAACACCGTTTTGTGAAATTAAGGTTGTTTTTATACATAGCACATACAGTGGAGTGATACACATTTTAGTTAACATTTGAAATTAAAGAAAGCTGTAGAGATAGATCAGTGGTTAAGAACATTGACTCCTCCTTCGGAGGACACTGGTTCGATTCCCAGCATTCACATGGAATATTTCATAGTGTAGTGGCAGCTGATTAGGGTCAGGTGCAAAATTGTTTGACGACAGATATACAAAAGAATGTTTCAAAGTAATAATACCAGTGCTGTGATGAAGAGATTTAACCTCACCGGCAGGACCAAAGGCATTTATAAGAAAGAAATACAGATACCTACCAGTTGTAGTGTCCAAGAACAGATTATACATTAAATAAAATCTCAAATGTAGTGTCAGAAAGGAATTTGTAGCAATCCTTTGGAAATAGTCTATGCCCTATAAATTCTACAAAACAGTACACCTAATTATCAGTACTTCATAGGTTACAACGGCATGCCCTTTATCCCTGTCAAAGTAAAGTGTTATGTAATTTTTATCTACAGATTTTGTTTTAGACTTTTTATTTCTAGTTGCAAACTATGCCTTAAAAAGAAGAATAGAGCTCCAACAAGATGGCGTAGGAGTATAAATGTACTTGCCACCAAGTCAACAGCCATAGATTCCCTGATCTTGACACTCTCTTTAGTACAAAGCATCTGTCTCCCCTCTTTGCTCCCTCTAGTCCAACCTTTCCTCAGCTGTCAAAGTGTTGTTTCTACAGAACAACCAAATGATACTCCCCGTCTGTGCCAGTGAGCTTCTTGTCAACTTGCCACTAACTAGAGTCATCTGGGAAGAAGGAATCTCAATTGAGAAAATGTCTCCATCACATTTGCCCCGTTAGCAAGCCTGTGGGACAATTTCTGGATTAACGATTGATGTGGAAGAACCCAGAGACACTCTTATGGAGATGGTCCAGGGTAGTACAGAAAAGCAAGCAAAGTAAGCCTGGAATGCAAGCCAGGAAGCTGCACTCCTCTCCCACCCTGATGCAGGTCCTGCCCCTAGGTTCCTGCTTGGCGTTCCTGCCCTGACTTCCCTCTGTGATGGACTGAAAGCTATAAGCAGAAACAAACTCTTACCTCCCAAAAGTGTTTTGATCACAGTGTTTATCGCAGCAATAGAGAGTGGACTAGGGTAGCCCCTATTTAAAATGTAATCATTTTAATGACGTACCTATATTCAAAGGCATACTGCATAATATTAATGGCAACTCTCTATTGCTAAAAAAGAAAGAAAGGAAGGAAGAGAGGGAGAGAGAGAGAGAGAGAGGGAGGGAGAGAGAGAGAGAGAGAATGAATTACAAACCTGAGCCATAGAAAATGAAGAAAATCAAGCTGGTATCAACCTTGAAGCTTCATATCTACTGGCTAGCTTTCATAGTGCATGCTACGAGATGAGAAAAGTCATTACTAGTCTACCCAAATGTGAACCCTGTGACCCAAAATGATGTGCCTAGGAAGATACACCCAGTGGTGAAATACTGACGTAAATGTTATGGGATTAGCCAACCCCTTTCTGAATTTATCTAAAATCTATTTCACAAGATGAAATCCATCCCAGTGACTATTACCTGGGCAGAAAACCTGTGACTATCTAGGTCATAGGCCCTAGAACATGGCACTATTCTTCTGCCAAATAGATGTGGTAATAAACTGCCCCTTAAGTTCTTATCTTTATACCCGTAAATCACATCTCTTACCTCTCATCAGAATGCTTCTCTTTGCAGTAGATGGCTTTGACCACAGAGACACACAACTGGCCAACATACAAATGGTAAAATACTATGGAGTTCTCATCTCTAAATGAGACATTTATTTCATATACCGCCCCACCCCCAAACTTCAGGAACATCGCTGAAGATGGAGCAGAAAGATTATGAGAGTCAAAGATAGGATGCAAATAAAGTCTGTAACAAAACGTCGTTTTCTGGACAAGAACATGAACTCACAGTGGGTGGGACTATACACGTAAAACTTCCACAAAACCCAAGCCAGGAAATAAAAATCCAGGAGGAATAGGAGAGAGTGCATGAAGCCTCATCCTGTCTGGAGAGCTATTGACAGTTGGTGACTGCTGGGAAGGGAGAAACAATTTTCTTCAAGAGTGTGGGCCCTGAGAGCTACCCATGCTCCAGTAAATGGCCGCATATCACTGCACATACCAGCAGCACTATGGGGATTCATAGGGGTTTATGGGAATTTTTTGTTTGCCTGCCTGCCTGCCTGCCTGCCTGCCTGCCTGCCTGCTTGCTTGAGACAGGATCTCTTAATGTTGTTCGTTTTGTCCCTGAGCTCTCTATGTAAACCAAACTCAGAGATCTGTCTGCCTCAGCCTGGAATTAAAGTCAAGCTGCACCATAGCCAACTTTTTTTTTTTTAAGGCAAAGAAAGCACATGAAGTTGGGAGGAGAGAAGTGTGGAGGCACAGGAGAGGAAATGGGAGAGGAGGGAATGGAGTATTTATTTGATCCAAACCATTACATGCACATATGAATATTAAATAAAACATTTTTAAATAAATAAATCCTAAGTCAAGGAGTAAAGTTATTCAGTGGCTTATTTCCAATAGAGTAAGATCCTTCATATACAAGACTTTCCTACCGGCTTTTTTATTTGATTGATCCTGTTTTTTTCGATGTCATTTCTTCAGTACACAATTCTCTTTTTTTTTTCCATTAATTAATTTATTTATTCATGTTACATCCTGATCACAGCCCCCCTCTCCTCCTAGCCCTTCCTCACACCACAGCCCCTCCTAACATCACCTCTTTCCCTCTGAGAACAGGGAGGTCCCCCTGAGTACCAACCTACTCTGCACCTCAAGTCACTGCAGGTATAGACACATCCTCTCACACAGAGGCCAGACAAGGCAGACCAGTAAAGGGAACAGGATTCACAGGCAGGCAACAGAGTCAGGGTAAGCCCCACTCTAGTTGTTGGGGAACTCATAGGAAAACCAAGCTGTACATCAGCTGTCTCTGTGCAGGGGGCCTAGATCTAGCCCTTTTATGCTCTTTGGTTGGTGGTTCAATCTCTGGGAGACCCAAGGGTCCAGACCCAGTTGGTCCTCTTGCAGTTCCTAACTCCTTAGCACACCCACTCTCGGGTGTTCATTGTGGTCTCTTCCTGCTTTCCAGTGACAGCACCTACTACCCTTTCCCTCATATGAGTATCCTTTTCTAGCAGTGCTGGTCATTTGTTGGTGCTAGAGCACGCAGTTCTCCCCAAAGCTTCTCGGAGACTGGTCCTTTACTTGCCATTACTATTTTCCTTTTCCTTCTTATACTTTTAGACTCAGTAAAGCACTGTCACATGGCTTCATGCTTATATTTCTTCTGAATGTTTTAAAATATCCTTTTCCAAGATCCCCACTTATCAAGGCAAAATTAAGTATTGATTCTTCTATATACAATTGCCCAATGCAGAGATGTAATATTTATTATGAGTATTTGATTAGTAATATATCAGTTATATTGTGATAACACTGTATCATTGTTTATATTTTTACCATTTTTACTAAATATTAAAGCTTCAAGGTTTCAATCCCAAGCACAGGATTACAATCTGACCTGTAGAAGGTGAATCTTTAAAAGGTCTTTAAAAATAAATAAATCAGCATGAAACAAAAACATAAGTATTATTAAATGATTGTTAAATACTTCCTAGGCTTAAAACAAAAAAAAATAAAAAGGGTGTGTGATCCAGTGATTAAGCTAAAACTGTTAGTCTTAAAGTTGAATATTGCTGTTCTGTATGTGTACACAATCAAAACCTTGCATTACTGTCTTCTGTTGTTCCCATGATTAGAGAGAGGGCTCAACTTTGTCCAGTCCCTTTCATACAGTAAATTGTGTACTCTGCATCCGGCAGCATCCTTTCTACAACACAGGGACAAGAGCTGGAAACGAAGACAAACAAAAGACTAATTAGGCAGGAGGTGCTCTGGTCTCAATTAACCTCTCTCTGTGTGACATGGCCAACAAGATCCTCAACCTTTTGTTCAGAACCAGTTTCTCACTGTAATTTCTAGCATTTGCTTTTTTTTTTTTTTCTCTGAATATCACAACCGTTTGTTCATTTCTCATAAAATCAAGAATCTCTCTTCCTTCTAAACTCTGGTTACTTCTCCTTTATCAGCATTCTTCAAAAGTGTCCTGCAACTCTTGGATCACACATTCAAGGTCTTACTTACATTTTAAAACATGGTTTAGAAAGTGAAAGGCCGTGCATTCATTGAAGAGACAATCCTTTTGTTTCTTCTCACCAAAGTGAGGATCCAATTTTCTCAATGATATTCCTGTTGTAATCTGAATGAATAAGTGCCTATTATTTCCCTAAACAGGAGCACGATATACATCGGGTATTTGGGATTTTTCCTAATATCTGTTAGCATTGCACAACTGCTCTAAACAAAAGACCTTTCCATACTTCATTGTCCTCCTCTTTCTTCTTGTCTCAAAATAGGTTTTAATTGCATTTTTAATTATTTGTAAAAAACGATTCTAAAGATTATTGCATTATAAAGCTTAGTCTCATGGCCGGGTGTCTGCAGGCTCACAGCATTCTGTAGTAACTTCCTTCCTGTCTCTTTGTTTATTTATTTGTTTGTTTTCATTGCCCCCACCCACCTACCCCCTAAACAGGGTCTTTCTGTGTAACCTTGACTGTCCTGGAACTCAATCTATAGACCAGGCTGGCCTTGAACTCAGATCTGCCTGCCTCTGCCTCCTAAGTGCTAGGGGCAGACTCTGGCATTGCCATCCAGCATGGTCTGTGTGCTGGTTCCTTCTATTGTAGCTCCCCATCAGTGACCAGCAGAGTCCATTGCACATTTTGCATTTACCACCAGCCTCCTAGTCACCCTGAGGCACAGTCCCATTTACGTCTCCAACCATAATTTTATGCCTCCTTTTTTTTTTTTTCCTCAGAAGTTTGGGGAAATTTTTAAAATTTGTATCTATTTCATATGTTTAGCAACCTACAGACACTTCACTCAAGCTGAATGTCAGTTCCACACCATCCATCAATCCTCTCCTACTTGGAATTAACCACTGAATTGCAATTCCCTTTAGTCTTTCTTGACCTTTGGAGAGATGAGATTCTGAGTAAGAATTTATCAGGAAAGTTGCTTGTGCAAAATTTGATTTCTTGAAGCTGTGGACACGACTGTGATGAAGAGCAGTATGCTCAAAATAGCATGAGGATTAGACTCATAGGTTGGCTTTTTTAGCTCCTGTTCTGCTGTTATTACTTGGATGACTTTTAAAAGAAAAAAAAAGAAAAGATCTCAGATTCTGCTTCTTCATCGGGAAATTAAGTCAAAAATACCCCCTGCAATTTTAAAAGGATCAAATGATATAACTATATCAAATTAACTTACATATGGTATTTTTTATTAACTAACAAATGGTAGGTAACACATAGTGATGATATCAACTATGTTATTTTGTTGGCATTATTACTGATATTATCCTTCTACTAATATCTAGGAATCATGATCTGTTATTTAAGGGTAAAGAGGAAACTAAAAGCTAAAAAATACAAATTACTAAATATCAATTACTTTGGCTAGATAGATTGCTGGAGGGAAAGTCCGATGGTGTTTAACTGTTCTTTGGATTTTATTGTGTGTCTGTATCTCTCAAAACTTTTTCCAGTAAAATTTCAGTCTTAAAAATTCCATAACATTTGATATCTGTTTCTCAAAAAATAATAAATGGTAGCTGGGCATGTGGTGGCGCATGCCTTTAATCCCAGCACTTGGGAGGCAGAGGCAGGCGGATTTCTTAGTTCGAGGCCAGCCTGGTCTACAGAGTGAGTTCCAGGACAGTCCGGGCTACACAGAGAAACCCTGTCTCGGGAAAAACCAATAATAAATAATAATAATAATAATAATAATAATAAATGGATCCAAAACAAAAATGAAAGTTAATATTCAAGATCATTAAGTCCTAGCAGTATCAAAAACGCAAATATGTGTCCATGAAGCTAAATTTAGTCCTTTAGAAAATATTTTTACACACATTTATGGGAGGAGGCGTTCCCTGCATGGAGTGTGTATCACAGTATGCATGAGAGGCCAAAGAAAAGTTGAGGGGTCAGTTCTCTCCTTCTATCAAGCAAGTTCCAGGAATCAAACTCAAAACAACAGGCTTGAGAACGAGGACTTTTATCTGCTGAACCGTCTCACCAGCCCAAAAGACAGTCTTTAAGGAAACCAGAAATGTAATAGAATTTATGATGCTTGTGTTGGGTTAATTAATAACAGAGAAGAAGGAAGTGGAAGAAGAGGAGAAGGAAGAGGAGGAGGAGGGGGAGGAGGGGGAGGGGGAGGAGGAGGAGGAGGAAGAGGACAAAGACCTTGTATTCATTCCTTTTGCTATATAATCATATAACCATTTTCAACAATTGCGCCTTCGTTTTTCCAAGAAACAGTTTTTCTCTGTAGTTCTGGCTCTCCTGAAACTCACTCTGTTGACCATGCTGGCCTTGAATTCAGAGAGGTCTGCCTGCTTCTGCCTCCTGAGTGGTGGGATTAAAGTCTTGGCCACCATGCCTGGCCAATTTCTAACTTCGATTTTCTTTTTCTTTTCTGCCCTTGAAGCTTTGGCTAAGGAGGCCCCAGTTTAGAGTTTAAGTGTTATGAGTTCGTGCGTCTCCGCTGTCTTCTGGAACAGTCTCATTACAAGAATAAGCCAGAATAGACAGGTGGATGGGGAAAAAAGCGGGGAGGGGAAACAGCTAAAATCAAGGTCAAGCTAGATCCACCAATCCCCACAGATCTACCTACTGACCATGACCTCGTTGTAAGCATTAAACAGACCCTGTCAGAATATCCACACATTCATTAGCAAAACTTAAACACATTCAGATTTTCTGTTTTCTTTTTCACAGCATAACTGTGATGGCGGATAACACTGAATCTTGGTTCAGAAATTCTCCAGCTGAAGCACAGCCTTGACAGCAGGTCACAGAGACCACTGGCCAGCTCTCCTGCGTGGCCTTACAGTAGTCTTCGCCGTGATGCAATTTGGCTTTACCCTCATCTCATCCACGGTAGGAAATCAGACAGAAATGCAGTGTGAAAGGTATTCGGCATGAGTGTCTAGCATGGCTGGGACGCTAAGAATCTGAGGCTATGGACAAGTATTTCTCTGTAACAAGTTTCCCCTTGCTTGCTAAAGAATAAAAGTACTGAGTCTTAGTGTGCCAACATCACACCCATCATCCCAGAACTAAAGGTTGGAAAATCAGAAAGAGTAAGCACTATCTTGGATAACACAGTAAAATCTTATTTAAAAAAATAAAAGGTACTAGGGCAGTTTTTTTCTTCTTTTGGGGTGTTTGCTTTTGTTTTCGTTTTTCTTTAGGGTTTCTTGCGTTTTGTTTTGTTAATTTTTTTTTGTTTTTGTTTTTGTTTTTTTTTGGTATTTTTTTTTTTTTTGGTTGGTTGGTTGGTTTGGTTTTTTGAGACAGGGGTTCTCTGTGTACTCTTGGCTGTCCTGGAATTCACTCTGTGGACCAGGCTGGCCACAAACTCAGAGATCGCCTCCGCCTCCGCCTCCGCCTCCGCCTCGCCTCCGCCTCGCTCCGCCTCCGCCTCCGCCTCCGCCTCCGCCTCCGCCTCGCCTCGCCTCCGCCTCCGCCTCCGCCTCCGCCTCCGCCTCCCTAGTGCTGGGATTAAAGGCTAAAGGCGTGTGCCACCACAGACCAATATGTGTTTTGTTTTTAAGGTAAATTCCCAAATAAGTAGTGCCAAGAAAAAGCTATTAAAATTTTCTTATCTGTATCTTTGAGGCCGCAAAGCTTCAGCTCTCCCATTGACATTATTTCTGTAAGTTGCAAAGAAATTTCTTTATGAGTAGTTTTTTTCTTCAGTAAATTATATGTAAGAATAAAATCACGTAAGCAATAAATAAGGCATTAGCCCTTAATAAAAAACCTTCTCTAATTGTGAAATTGAACACTCCCAGAGGAAAAAAAATAACCTGCATTTTCTAAGTAATGTGACGTTTATCCACAATAAAGAGAGTCAAGTGTGATAAGGGGAACTTCAAGAGTCCAGTCCCTGCTTGTCTAGACACTTACACAGAGTCATTTTGGCAAGCACTAACCCAGGTGCTAATTTGAAAGCTTTGTGTAGATATGCTGCAAAATGGTCAACCTTAAAATAGTATGTCCTCAGGGTACCCATAGCATGATTGTGCAAATCAGTAATCCCTTTAAAGGAGCTGCACTCTTTCTGGCAAAAAAAAAAACAAAAAATACATTCAAATCACGGGAAGGACTCGATGGGAAGGGGAGTCTCACTCGACGACTTTCAGTGCAGAAAGAGCCATGTGGCTTCACAAACAACAAACAGTCCCTGGGTGAATGTCGGCAAGGAGATGGGGACCTCAGTCTGACATTAGGAAAGATATAATCATTCCACAACCACATGAGCTTCAGGGGAGGACATATCCAAACTGATGCTTTCTGAACCCAGGAGCTCACACTGCTGATGAGTCAGGGCCAGATTTCTGAAAGACAGATGCCTGGGTTTAGAGGCTGTGTTTGCTATAGTTGTTCCACGGCACCACAGAACTAGGATACTGAGGGAATGATGTTTGTATTTGAATTTTAGTCATTTAAGGACACTGAGCTTCCTGGATTATGTGTTATAATGTATCTTGTGACTCCTTTAGTCAGCTGTCTATGGCTGTAACAGAAGAAAAAGAAAAGGAAGTGGAAGAAGAAGAAGAGAAAGGGGGAAGGGAAGGGGAAGGAGGAGAGAGAAAGAAGAGGAAGAGGAGAGGGGGAGGAGGGAAGAGGGAGGAAGAAGAGGAAGAGGAGGAGAGGAAGAAGAAGACCCGAGATAACGAGGTTGGGTGTGGACAGGCTGATTCTATGTCACTCTTTCAGAGCTTTTCATCCACACTCTTTTGTCATCACTCTTGTGCCAGGCGGAGCAAAGACAGAGCAAAACTGCTCATCTCCTAAGATACCAGGATACAGAAGGAGAGAGTGGACAGGGCCTGGGTCCCTATACCCTCTTCTTCAGAGCATACCTCAAGCAAACTAACTTACTCCCACTAGGCCCCACCCCATATAGGTTTCACCACTGACCAGTAGTGTCACAGGCTGAGTACCAAACCTGCAACACATCACCTTTGAAACCCTGATAGCAAACAATGCTTTCAAACAAGACTGAGTAGCTTTCCTTAAGGACTTCCCGTACCCCATAGTATCCCATAGCAAATATACATACATAGCAAGTATAACATAAAATGAGTATAGTAAAGAACTAAGTATTCCCTTAAAACAAATACAGAAATAAAGTTCTGACAGACTTTGGCATTCTTCTCTTGCATTGTGAAGAGTCTCTCTATAGGTTAATTTTAATTATGAGTCTAACATACAAAACAAAAACAAAATCATAGTATTCATTTGGCATACTTTCCAAATGGTGCTATTAATATCTTACAAGCTCCTTTTTACTGCTGAAATATTAATTAATCTTGCAATTTATTCTTCAGTCATACTGTTTAATAGTCAATTCTGAGTTTAATAGCCTGCTAGAAGCCATTGGTCTGGAGGCCAGGAAAACGAGGATGGGAAGCAGTCTATTCTGTTTACCTGGCAAAATACTCTGAGTGATCTCTTAGCATACTTACACAAAATATCCACATTTAGTATTTTATCAGTTTTTTTCTCTCTCTCAGTGATTGCTTCAGTGCTGTTATTAAAATAAAGAAGCCACTTTTGGAGAATTACTGTGATAAACTGCCAGCCTAACATTTGTCCTACAAAAGGTGTTTACTGCCATCTCTTGGACTGTGTAAGCATTTTGCTCTCAAAAAAAAAAAAATGTATTCCTGGCATATATTTAACTTCACCAGAAATTTGTTTTATAAAACATTGATATGTACCTGCATTCTCTTGGATATTGAAGAAGAGGAGGAGGAGGAGGAGGAGGAGGAGGAGGAGGAGGAGGAGGAGGAGGAGGAAGAAGAATAATAAATTCTGGAAACTGAAAGCCAGAAGCAATGTGTGTATTACCCTAATTTTAAAATTATGGCATTTCCACTTCCACATCCTGCTTCTCCTCCTTCTCTCTCCAGCCGCAACACCTGCCACACCAGCCACTGCTTTTCCTGAGATACAAGTTAAAATTCCAAGGCTGATGCACCCATTCTGACGATGGTTGACAATACTAATGCTTGAGAAATAATTATAGTTCCTCACTAAAATTAGGTCTACTTTTACACTACAAACATCATGACATCAAAACTAATATGATAGATGGAGACATGGCTCAGCAGTTAAGAGTACTTTCTTCTCCCAGGAGACCTGAGTTCAGTTCTTAGCACCCACATCAGAGTTAGGGGGCTCACAGCCACCTGTAACTCCATTGGACACTTTCTTCTGACCCTTGAAAACACACACAAATGAGTTTTATCTTTAAATTAATGTGACAACTTAATCATTGGAGTAAAACTAAGGTCCAGGTAAAGTATACTCATTTTATGAAGTTAGTGATAGAAACAATTTCTATTCTGATTCAATATTTTCTTTATCTTTTTTTGTTGTCGTTGTTTTGGTTTGGTTTTCGAGACAGGGTTTCTCTGTATAGCCCTGGCTGTCCTGGAACTCACTCTGTAAACCAGGCTGGCCTCGAACTCAGAAATCTGCCTGCCTCTGCCTCTCAAGTGCTGGGATTAAAGGCGTGTGCCACCACCGCCTGGCAATATTTTCTCACCTACACATATTTTCATAGTGTTTAGAAATTAATGAATATACTTGGTACTTGAGAACACTTAGTCTCTCTTTATGTATATGTATACATAATATACATGTATAGTTTTATATGTATAGTATATATGTATAGTTTTACTAGAAGATATGTAAAGCAAGAGAGAACAAAAAATAAATCTACAAAGCATTAAAACAAAAGCAGTTTCTCTCTCATTAGAAAAGACTCCTCTAACATTCTGCAAACACCAAATGAAAATTCTGAATGC
Source organism: Mastomys natalensis (assembly GCA_021653895.1). Classification (NCBI taxonomy): domain Eukaryota; kingdom Metazoa; phylum Chordata; class Mammalia; order Rodentia; family Muridae; genus Mastomys; species Mastomys natalensis. The sequence continues at coordinate 38,135 of JAJTUV010002664.1, read as the reverse complement.
TGATTCTCAAAAGTACTGGTGGGTGTGGCTAAGCAAGAGCACCACAGTCCTACCACTGGTGGGCGCTGTGTCACACCAGTCCACACCTCTGCCAGAAATGAGCCACTTACAGCAAAGTGCACATTTGCAAAAGAAAATTTTGTCACTTTGAAGAACTTTATATTTCTATTTTTAATGTGATCTATTAAAGCTTTTGAGAAAGTAACAAAAACACTATTTAATTGCTTCTGGGGTTGTGACATTCCCTAAGTATTTGAAATGATCCAACTTTAAAGCAATTGCGATTGCATTACTCAGTATTGAAGATGCATGTGAGCAGAAATTATCTGCTCTCTCAGCAGGCAAAGCATCTCAAATTAAATTTGTAGAGAACATAAAACTGATGAGTGTGATGTGCACATCAGAGTCTGAACTTCCTTAAGTAGTAAAATCCATACTGCTTGACTTCTTAATTATGCAAGCAAAAAAAAAAAAAGTAGTACTGAAATGCACAGAAAGTTTACAAAATAAAAGGTAAGAGAAACAGAATTGAAGTTCTTGTTACCAAGAGAGAAGAAACATGTTGGTGCTGCTGGCATTGTGACACCTAGTGGATACTGTTGAGAAGACAGATGGCATCAGCACGTTGACCAGTGACATCCCCCAGCCTATAGAGCACGTGAGATGTAGCCGCCCTACACAGAGATACACTGTCCAAAATACTAGCATGAAAACGCATAATACCTCCCTGATCGTGCTCCATATTTACTGCGTGTTGCGAAGGTGTCGTTGAAGATATAAGTGTTAAGATACATTCATTGCATTTCTATATATTTTTCCTATGTGGCAAATGAAAAGTTTAAAGTTTCCTCTAAGATTCACATTCATGGCTTGCTTTACATTTCTGTAGTAGCTGGGGTAGCATCTGAGGCTTAAACAGTACACATATAAGGTTTCTCAGCTCATTTCTGAATACAGGGCAAACATTCCTCGTTTTATTATATTTCATGGGGGGCATGTGTGTAGCGGTCAGAGGACAACTTTCAGCAGTCAGTTCTCTTCTTCCACCATGTAGGTCCCAGAGATTGAATGCAAGGCATTGGACTCACAGCGACCCCTCATCCCCACTGGGCCATTTTGCTGGCCCCAGACTATTTTAGATGACTCTAAGGTGAACCATTCCCTTTGAAGGATTTCCCTATGTATTCAAAGGACTGTGAATAAATACCATGCATTTCACTTAGGCTATATTAGATGGAAAGAATGAAGAAACCTGACAGACACAATTAAGGTCTCTAAAAAAATTAACATCAGTTCATTAAAAGGAAGATTGTGCTGGATGGAGCCAGACTCACTGGATAAAGGACACCCAAAGTAACAACAGACACTCCTCTATTGGCCTAAAGAAACTACCAACTTGCAGAGAAAGCCACACGGCAAAGAGTAACAGCACACCCAAGGCTCTGAAGGTCTCAGTCCTTCAACTCTAAGGAACCAAATCCTGACACACAAACAAACAAACAAGCAGACCCAGTGAGCTTGAAAGGGGAGTCGGCCTTATGGGGCTACAGCCCTGTACAGTAACTTCTTTGCTGTAAGAACTGAGCAAGACCCAGCCAAGACGTGGCTGGACACCACTGACCCATACACACGGGAGCAATGTGTGTCCTTTCTAACTGTAATATTCGTTTGGATCATAATATACGTAGAAACATAATATACTATGCCTTTCAGTTGATTTTTTTTTAAACTTTACTATTTGTATGAGACTCAAACTAACCTTCACTGGAATTTGATTTTCTTTGTTCATCTAAGACAAAGTCATCCTAAGAAGTCAAATTCCTCAATAAGAAATGAACACTTTGAATGTAATAACTCTCCTGTCACTCTATTATAACACGAACCTTTTTTTATAACATACACAGTGGAAAGAAGTAAGCACAAGGCAATTATATAAAGCTAAATATAAACCTCTCCACAGAGCTGTAATGATAATAGGCCAAGCATAGCTCCTCAAATTTTAAAGCTATGATGCAGCCTCTTCTTCATCCTGACTAAAGTTCTGAAAGCCTCAACAGACGGTTCTCCCTAAATGTCAGAACAGAACAGAGTGAGTGGTGGACAGATTAGAACTGAACTCAAGACGTTATGTCTTCTAAGCATGCTCAGTATCACTGAGCCACACCCTTAGCCGCAGATCAATAGTGACAAATGCTTCCCTAAGAATGGAAAGCACAACAGTTTTGTCAATTACCTCCACTATTTTCACCATCCAGTCAGAAAAGCTATGGGATTTGTCTGCTCAAAAAGCTCTGGTGTGCACAGGATTGGATGTACACAGACAGACTAATCAAACAGAAGCAAAACGCCTTCCCTTTATTTTTCTCTTGCCTACTTCCTTGAAATTAGATTTGAGTTACTGCTAAATTTCTCTTCTTTGCTTACATTCATGCATAGTTGTAACACAGGTAGTTATTGTGCTGACCAGTCTTATGTCAGCTTGACACACAAATTAGAATTAGCTGAAAGGAAGGACCCTCTATTAGACCTGATTGTAAGGTATTTTCTCAATTAGTGATCAGTCAGGGAAGGCCCAGCCCATTGTGGGAGGAGTCATCCCTGCGCTGGTGGTCTAGAGTTCTATAAGAAAGCAGGCTGAGCAAGCCATGGGGAGCAAGCCAGTAAGCGTCACCTCTGGCCTCCAGGTTCCTGCCTTGATTGAGTTTCTGCCCTGACTTCTTCAGTGATGGACAGTCTGCAGAACTGTACACTGAATAAACCCTTCCCTCCTTGTTTCTTTGGTCCTGGTATTTCCTCACAGCAATAGTGACCCTAACTAAGACAATTACCTCGCTCTTTTTATGTTCTTATTTTTATTTCATATATGTGGTGATTTGAATGAGACTATCTCCTAAGGTCTCATGTGTTTGAGTACTTGGTTCCCTCATTGGTGGTGATGTTTGAAGATGAGGAGGTGTTGTTATCTTGCTGGAGGAAGGAGTCTCTGCAGGTGAGCTTTAAAAGTTTAAAGTCTCTTGCCATTGCAGTTCACACTGTTTCACACAGTTCAATGTGTGAGCTCTCAGCTTTTTGTTCCTGCAGTCATTCCTGTCTCTTACTGCCATGCCTTCTCACCAGGATAGACTCTTGCCCATCTGTAACTGAAGCCCAAGTAAACTTGTTTTTCAGTAAATCATATTGGTCGTGGTGTTTTATTACAGCAACAGAAAAGTGACTCTGACAATGTCTATGAGTGCTTTGCCTTCATATATTCATAGATAGATAGATAGATAGATAGATAGATAGATAGATAGATATAAGATACATATATAAATATATAGACAGATAGACAGATATGGATAGATAGATATGGGTGGATAGATACATACATACATACATACATACATACATACATACATACATACATATGAGTGCAGTCTGCCTGGTATGCACTAGAGCCAGAAAAGGATGTCAGAGCCCCTGGAAGTGGTATTACAGATTGTAATAAGTGGGCATGTGGGTGTCAGAAATCAAACTCCAGTCCTTTGGAAGAGCAGTCAGTATCCTTAACCCTTTAGCTATCGCTAGCCTCCATGCCAGCTCCTTCTTGTTGTGTATCCTGAGTAGATGGCTAATATGCTAGTGGATATTTTTGTTCCCTTCCTTTTATTTCCATAGCTGATTCCGGAAAGAGAGCTTTTTACTTAAATTTCTTTTTAATCAATCCAACACATTTCTAAACTACTTCCTGCTTTTACATTCTATTGTAATGTAAATAAAAAATAAAAGATATAGTCTTACTTTCACATTCTATTGCATTTCCAGTCATCCAAAGGTCCTGCTGGTTGTTTCCAGCACTATCATTGGAAACTTTTGTTAGAGAATTCACAACACTGGGGACTAACTGCTTCAGGCTTGTGTTTGCCACATCACCTTACTCAATTTCATATCCTTCATCTCTAGAAAACAATAGAGTTAAGATGAAACTATACAAAACACACTAGCTCTGTTTACTCACAACTCCACTGCGCTTAATCATAGCATTTAAAACAAACGTATGCTATGACCAACCGGAAGTGCTCATTCCTCTGCAAGGAGCTAGAGCTAAGAGGGCTGAACAGTAGCTATATTGTCTTCAAGTGCTAGGTGAAGGAGAGGGAAATGTGGGTATAGTTTTCAGTTTCAAGTAATATTTAAGAAGTTTCTAAAACTAAGATTTTGTAGAGATGAATGTGGTATTGGAGATTAGACAAGAAAAGGAGAGATGAAGAGAAAGAAAGATGTAAGTCCGAAAGAGAAAACACTTAAAAGTCCTGCTATTGTTTTACATTGAAGGTCACGAATGTCCTTGGGGTGTTTTGGTTAGCTTCACTTCTTATTACTGGTGATATTTACTTTGATAATTATAGTGTAGAAAGGTTTCTCCTCAAGTGAACATCTTGTGACTTCTATATTTATCTGAGTTTTTAATCTCTGTATGGGCTGAGCTACTGTCTGGGTCTGTCTCAGCCAAGTTTATTGGCAATTCCAGTTTATTTGCCAACAACTTGAGAAGCGTTCATTTTAAGCAAAAGTGCATCCCAGTCCTTAGATGCAATCCTGCCTCAGATTCACAAAACCAAATCAATAGAATCACCCACCCCTAGGTTAACTCTTATCTTGGAAGAAGCTCATTCCTATTGATTAAACTTGTGTTTTTGCCTTATTATGAAGAACAAAAGAACCTTGGGAGTGCTATAGAAAGAAAGCCATCATAAGTGCCCTACTTCTGTGCCTTTCTAATGCCAATTTTCTATTTCCAATTTCACTCCACAGTATAGCATGATTGCCTTTACCTAAGAATTATTCTTCTAGATTGGTAAAATATTTTTTTCAAATATAAAAAAGTGTTAATGTTAAGACTTGTTAGTGTTTTTAAACATATTTTTTTAAAAGAAATAAGAGCAAATAAGATACATCGCACATGAAAAGTAACCACAGATTTCTATAAAATCAGAGAATTTAAAAGTGGGAAGGATTGCCTATAGATATCGATCTGTTCATAATGAAGGTTAATTTATAAAACTTACTAGAAAAGTGTCCTATTGATTCCTTGTGAAATTTTGTCACCTTTAATTTTTTTTTTGACAGCAAAGAAGACAGGTAATATATTCTTTTTTTTTGGTTTTCCGAGACAGGGTTTCTCTGTGTAGCCCTGGCTGTTCTGGAACTCACTCGGTAGACCAGGCTGGCCTCGAACTCAGAAATCTACCTGCCTCTGCCTCCCAAGTGCTGGGATTAAAGGCGTGCACCACCACCGCCCAGCTGAAGACAGGTAATATTAGAAATAAAGAATAAAGAAACAAAAATATGTTTTCTACAGGAGGAATTCTGCCTCAAGACTATTTTATCAATTCTTAGCTTAGCGGTTTTTCCCCTTTGTGGTGCTTAATTTTTCACATTTCTCTCTCTCTCTCTCTCTCTCTCTCTCTCTCTCTCCTCTCTCTCTCTTTCTCTCTCTCGCTCTCTCTTCTGTTTTTTTGTTTGCATTTGGTTTGGTTTTGATTTTTGGTTTTTTGAGACAGGGTTTCTCTGTCTATCCCTGGCTGTCCTGGAACTAGCACTGTAGACCAGGCTGGTCTCGAACTCACAGAAATCTGCCTGCTTCTTCCTCATTAAAGGCGTGTGCCACTATACTCCAGTCCAACCCCCACTTCTTTTCCCTCTGACTCACTCTCTAAGCAGCAATACTGTTCTCTCTCAACTTCATGCTCTGTTTTTAAACTCCACTAAATCCACATAGTGCTTCCAATATATTCATATGTACTGGCTACAGGGCCATTCACCGGAGCATGGTTTTCTTCAACGATGTACCAATTGGTAAATTGCTCATGCTCTGGTAAATAATTCCTCACTCATATCCTGTAAGCAATCCTAATTAAACTCACTGGATCATAAAAAATAGACATGAAGCTGAGGGTAGTGGCCCATGCCTTTAATCCCAACACTTGAGAGGCCAACCTGATCTACAAAGAGAGTTCTGGGACACTAGGGCTACACAGAGAGCAAATTTCTTTTTCGATCCATCTGTTGATGAACACCTAGACTGACTGCATCCCTACTGCAGACAGTGATACCATAGCCTAAATGCACAGCTATCTTTACACACAAACCCTTTGGGTGTGTGCCAAAGTGGCATAGCTGGACCATAAGCTAGTTCTATTTTTAGTTTTTGGAGGCATCCTCACTCTGATTTCCAAAGTAATTTTCATTCCCACCAACAAGGTTTCATCTTTCCTAGCACTTTCGTGTTAGTCTTCTTATATTTTTGATTGTGAGCTAGCCTTTTAATGCTGAGCCATCTCTCCCGCCCATTATGTATGGTCCTCTTAATGATAGCCTTTTTGACTTCAAAGCCCAACTAGCGCTGCCCCCCCCCCAGCCTGTGGACCAGGATATAGCTCTCATCTACTGTTCCATGCGTGTCACCACACTCCCTGCCATGAAATACACTAAGCCTCTGAAAATGTAAGCAAACCCAAATTAAATGCTTTCTTCTATAAAAAAAAAAAAAAAAAAAAAAAAATGATAGCCTTTTTGACTGGGATAAATAGGAATCTCAATGTGGTTTTTCATTTTCCTGGTGGCTAAGAAGGCTGGACATGATTTTGTGTGTTTATTCACTATTTGTGCTTCATCTTTTAAGAAATATCTCTTTGAGCAACAATACCAACCAACCAGAGCTCCCAGGGTCTAAACCACCAGCCTGGGAGCACATAGGGAGGGACCCATGGCTCCAGCTGTATACGTAGGGGAGGATGACAGTGTCAGGCATAGATAGGTGAGGAAGTCCTTAGTCTAGTGAAGACTGGACACCCAGTGTGGGGGAAATTGTGGATGGGGAGATAGGAGGGAGAGGGTGGGGTGGGGGCATATCCTCATAGAAGCAGGAGGATGGGGGATGGGATAGGGAGTTCCTGGGTGAGGGGGAAATGGGGAAAGGGGATTACATCTGAAATGTAAATAAAATATCCAATAAAAAAAAAGAACTGTCTCTTTATTTTATTAGAGCACTTATTGATTAAATCATTATATGTGCCATGTATGTGTGTCAGTTCTCTCCTACTATACATGAGCTCTAGGAATCAAATGCAGGCCACCAACAAGTACAAGTGCCTTTACCTGCATTTTATCCCCCAAACCCACAACATTGTCCTTTATCTCCATATCTATGTTGTGGCACACATATGGGTGGGAGAGCACACACACACACACACACAAGCAAGCACATATATACATATACATATCAACATATACTATAATGTTGGGGGTTAGCCTGGTACTGTAATACTTGCCACTGAGATCCCGTTGCCCCAGATGAGTAGATCCTCATGTACACCAAATGACACTATATAAACTTTGCTTCCAGTTTAATGCTATTAGTTAAGTAAAAGATTACAGCCAATTACTGAGGAGAATCGAGTTGGGGAGGTTGTCAGTTACTGGGCTGGGGGTGGTAGATAAGGACCACAAAGGGAGGGAGAGAAGAAGGAGAGAGAAGAAAGAGAGAGAACAGGAGGTCTTCATTAGATGCGATGGAACAGGAGCTTATGGCCAAGTGAAATGCCCTCTGAGGACAGACTGATGGACCAGAAATAACCTAAGTAAGACTCAAACAGCAAACGTGGAGGGACTGCAGCTGGAAAGTAGACAGTCTAGTGGATAGAAAAATAAATTCGGGGTAATCCTCCAGTAATTGTGCTAAGCTGATTAAATAAATCCATAGGACTCTGCCTTGATTATGGGGGGGGGGGGCTGATGAGTTATATGAATAACTAGTAGAGTTAATTAAAATACATTTGCACAATAATAATTAATTAAGAAAGGTATTGGAGATGTAACTTAGTTTCTAAAATGTTTGCTTAGCAAACCCCAACACTGAATAAACTGGACACGTCGGAGGTCAGAGTTCAAGGTCATTTCTGGCTACACAGCCAATGCTAGGCCAGTCTAGACTACATAGATATGTATAAAACAAATAAAAGCTAAACATGTCATTAGCACAAATTAAGGCACAGTCCCAGGAAGAAACTCCGTAAAGACTAGATGAAATTAAGACCAACCAGTGAAATCTGTGTTACTGGATGACTTGGCTTTGTTACACACCTTGGCTTTGAAGCAAGAAGTGGGTCTTGTTTCTTCTAACAAATGACTCTGCACAATGAATGTAAATGGCAGTTTTCTTCTTGAACAACAAAGATCTTCACAAGTGCATCTTCAAAGCCAAGTGTTTCGTAAGCTCATATTAGGAGAAGCATTCAAGCGACTGTAGAATGGTTGGAACAGTTCAAGCAAGGCTATCACGACATGCTCTGAAAACAGCTTTTCAGATTACAGCAATTTAATTTTTTTCCTATTTAGCTGTCAAAAGTGTATGCTGGTTTTCAGCTTTGACACATGACATTGATATGTGAATTATACATTCTATTCACATATAAATGTTAGGAAAATCTTTCCTAGTTTTATTGCGTTTGATGGCTCTGTTTCATTTCTATAGAAAATAACTTGATTGATGCTAGAAAATGTGCTTTGAGTTTATCTTCTTTGACATGAGGGCTTCTCAGATCTATGTGCGTTGCTTTGCCTCAGAGTGTGAAGAGATAAACATATATTGAAGAATATCCTTTGCGGTGCGCATTTTGGAGTCTCACATTTGACATTTGAATTAAATATGCTGCAACTCTTCTTCCAATTTACTTGTGAATTTGTTATAGTTAGAAAGCAACTTTAGGTTAAGTCCAATAATAAACTGGTTTAATAGGCCATCAATTTTCAGTAATAAATAGAAGTCAAATGCTCCACATAGGTCTGGTATTCACATGATAACTGATACCGATATTCATCATTGAACTAACCAGCTTCTTCCTTCACCTATCTCTAGGTCTCAGTGAAGAAAAGGAAATTTTCTTCCTCTAATAAAAGTTAGGTAATATATTCCCTTTAAAAGGAAAAAAAAAATCTTTATCCAGAAAACACAAAGTATTTAGTATAATAAATATACATTTTTAAATTTTCCTTATATTTATTTGGTTATGTGTGTGGGTGTAGAGATCAGAGGCCAACTTGTGGGAATCAGTCCTCTCTTTCCAGCGTTTAGGTTCCCATGCTTGAACTTAGATTCTCAGGCTCAATGAAGCACCTTTACCCAATGAGTCATTCTGCCACCACAATTTTTTTCTTTTACCAACACTAGAAAGTAGTTGAACAGGACACAAAAGATAGATGGTGTGGAGATAAACTGAGGCAAGAAAGACTGAGTAGGAAGTGCATTCATAAGTTGTCTGCCCCGCCTCCACTCTGCCCCTTACATCCTCTAAGAAAGAAAAGAATACATAAGGAGAGAGGAGGGAGAGGTGAGTGGGGAGATAAAGGGAAAGAGAGAAAGAGGTATTTTATGTCCTAGGCTCTAATCTCTTGTGGTCGGCTCTGTTTCTGTCCATCTGTTTTAAATTCATTTATTGGATATAAACCAATAAATCCAGCCCGTACTCAAGAGAAAGGGAGTTTGTAGGCATCAGTGAATGTAATGGCATGTTTCATGATAATGCATCCTTTTGAGGGAGTCCCTGCAGGTGTCCAGCAGGCTGGGAAATGATCCTTCAAGGGGTAAGAATAAAAGCCCACTCAACCTGACTTATTCTGACAGGCTGTGTTGAGGTCCAGGAGTCACTTCACAAACTACATGAACACCGGGTCTCAGTCAGACAGGGATCGTTTATTGAGCATATGTCCAGGACTGATCCATCAGAGCGGCAGTCCAGACTGGGGGGCTAAACTGCAACCTTGAGTCAAGATCCTATAAGGCTTTCTAAGTCTGAGAGCTACAGTCATCTCTGCCAAGTTATTCTACCAATCAGGATTTAGGATTTCCTTAGGAACATGTCCTTGTTGTACGTTTATCCTGCTTCCATTGGCTAGGGTACTCAGCTGTGGCAAGGGACTTACTTTTTCTAACATTAATGTCTTAACTTGCCAACCAGGATGTCAGTTATCCATGTACATGGCTCTTCCTGGCAAGGATGTCAGTTTCCAGGGATGTCTTGAAAACTTAAACTTTACTCGACCATACTGAAAAAGGAAGTCTTATTCTAAATAGGTACAGGTGTCTCTCTTATGCTGGGGTCCATCCCAGGGGCAGCTTATAAAGGCAAACACCATAAAAGTTTATCCACAGGTGCATGAAGTGCTACTGGATAGTTAGTTAGGATCCAAACTTATTTTGGCTAACTATACAAAGCAGTTCTAACTGATCTCTGTTGTGATTAGGTTCTGAGAACACGAAAGCACAGAACATTAGTAACAGCAATAACATCATATGACATATGTTTCCTTATGACATTAGTAACAGCACTAAATGGCAGGCTAGCCAGGTAACAGTAACCTAGGCCTTAACATTTTACCTAAGCCTTAACACCTGGATCAAATTTCTAAAGCAGCAATTCTCAACCTGACCCTTTGGGGTCAAATATAAGATATCCTACATCTCAGATATTTACATTTCATAACAGCAGCCAAGTTACAGTTATGAAGTAGCAACAAAATAATTTTGTGGTTGGGGTGGGTCACCACAACATAAGGAACTGTATTAAAGAGTCACAGCATTAGGGAAGCTGAGAACCACTGTTCTAGAGAGCCTGATTCCAGACAATTTATTGCTAGCATATTTAACCACAATATAATTTGGAAAAAAAGTTTTCTGATGTAAAATAATCCCTGGTGCACAAGGAGACAATAATTATATCAAAACTTAACAATTACATGTCATTTCTTCTAAGAAGATGGCTTCTAGAGATAGGCTACCTGTATTAGCTTAAAGGCCTAAGGAAGGATCTTGCCTGGTCTTGGTCATATAGATAGCCTATACGTTACTTGGGATATTAGCCACCTCCGGTCCTGGTTGGGGGAACTTGGGGGAGCCCCTGGCTATTCACATAATATAAGGATCATTTAGATTATTAGGTATTTCCAGTCTTGGTTGGGGAGCTTGATATGGCCTGGTCCAACAGATAATGCAGAACACCAGCTATTAATCACTTGCAGTTCCTAGCCTTCTGGAAAGAAGTATTATATGTCCTTCCCTTTGAAAGGACGATCCTGAGTGTTTATCATTCTCGATTTCCTGGTGATCTGTGGCACAAGGACCTTTGTGCTCCCAACATCCTCCCCTGCCCATTACTGTTACTGGGGAGTCTTAGCTTGGCTCTCTCAGTTCACTCATTCACTCTCCTATGTGAATGATCGCAACCACCCTCTAGGAGTTCTATTGACACCTGTATAACGGATGGATCTAAAATTATTGTACCCTAACTTCTCTCTGTAAGCCCATATTTAAATTTTCAACTGCCTATCGTACATCTCTACCCAGAAAGCCATCACAGCCTGTCTAATACTAATTTCTTATTTTCCTGCCTCGTGTCTCTATTGCCCTTCTTACTCTAAATCTTCAACCCTGTTATCCAAACACAAACTGGTTCTCAATTCCTACCTGTCCTTCTTGCCTCTCATATCCTTTGGTATGGATTTATTCTGATTATTTATATATCCTAGATAACTCAATTGAGTCCCTTATCTCAGTCATTACTGTCTGAACTGGCTGTCATTCATCTCCTACTTTACAGCAGCAACATAAAAATTGATCTCTCTGTCTACTCTCTCACCAGTCTCATTTGTCTTCTGTCAGGTTTATCTTGGTTAAAATATGGATCTATGCTCATAGATCTCTATAAAAGCCTTGAATGGCTCACTAATAACTTCATTTTAAAGCTCAAGCTCTTTAAGGTCATATATAAGACTCAAAACAAAAAAAAAATCCATCCTAATGCATTTTAGCTGCATCTCTAATCACTGTCTCAACGCTTCGTTAGCAAGCCACTGTCATTACCTGAAACTGCCACGCACTTTGCACGCATGTTGCACATGTTATTTCCTCTGCCTGAAGATCCAACCCTCTCTGCTTAGAAGCTCTTCATTTCTGGTTTGAATAGCCCCTCTTCTGAAGAGCTAACTTCCCTAGGTGAAAAGTCATTTTACTTCCTGTGCCCCACAATATTGTTCATGCATTGATGCTATTTCTGTGACACCTGTACGGTGTAAATGCTTTTAAGAATGTTTCAATTTAAATGCTTTTATCTTAGCCTTCTCATAAGATGAAAAACAGGAGTAGAGATATGGCTTAGCGGTTATGAGCCCATGTTGCTTTTTCAGAAGACCAGAATATTGTTCCAGTATCCACATAGGGCAGTTCACATCCACCTGTAGGTCTAACCAAGGGATGCAAAGCAAGCCCTCCTCTCACTGCAGACACACACACACACACACACACACACACACACACACACACACTTAAAACTGCACATGAATGCTTTTATCAGGCCACATTTTCTATTTTTTTTCTAAGATGTATTAACTATGAGTACACTGTAGCTGTCTTCAGACACACCAGAAGAGGGCGTCAGATCCTATTACAGATAGTGTGAGCCATCATGTAGTAGCTGGGAATTGAACTGAGGACCTGGAGAGCAGTGGAGCTCTTAACAGCTGAGCCATCTCTCCAGCCCTCCACATTTTAACAGGGAAAATGCAAGTGTCAGTAAGACCACTGTTTTTTGTTTTTTGTTTTTTGTTGTTTTGTTTTTTGTCTTCTGATTTAAGGGTGCAGTGGGACAACCATAACCAGTATCATTATGGGGAGTAAGTATTATTCAAACCTAGAATTTGCAAATAAATACTTTAGTAACATTGATACCTATTCCATATTGACCATTCCCGTTTCCCTCAATCCCTCAAACACTGCCACAAATGTACATCCCATAATAATGTCAGGAAAACTGGAGAAAAGAAGCCAACAAATGTGTGCATTAGCACGGAGACTTCATCCTGAAAAGCTCCCTGTATTGCAATACTTCGTTGTGACAATTAACCATCCATGATTATTGGGAAATCTTCAGACAGGTCTGGGTGGTCATGACATCTTGGCATGGAGACTTTTATTAAATTCATCTCCAATATCAAAACTAAATATAAAATTAAATATACTACTAGAGAGCAAGTGAGGAAGTAATTCTCAGCCCCATTCATTTTTGATGTTTTGTCTGTGAGCCTGGCTTTTGACAGCTGAACCATCTCTCTGGCCCAGCATTGTTCATTTTGTTGTTGTTTCTTTGGTTTGGTTAGGATTTTTGTAGATGGTATTGTTGTTGTTTTGAGACAGGGTACCTCCATATAGTCCTGGCTCTCCTGGAGCTCACTATGTAGACCAGGGAGGCCTTGAACTCACAGATGCTCCTGCCACTGTATCCCAAAGACTAAGATGAGAGTCATTTGCCACCACATCTGGCCACACCATTCATGTTTATGAACACACTTATGGAGCGCTAAGAGACAAGGTGCAGTAGGTAAAGATATCAAGGTCTTACTTACTGTAGTCTAACTTGCTGCTTTCATCATATGTCTTCCATATGAACTCCTCCTTGTTAAAAACCACTAACTCACACTTATTGATCCTTGATTTATGTAATTAATCATGGTTTTGTGGAAAAATAAGAACAAGATATAATCACCAATCCTAAGCCAATCATAAACTTCAGAAAAAGATGAAAATTCTTATAGGGTTTAGATTTAGCTTCTAAGACAGTAACTGTATTTTTAAAAAATGGCAATGCCTGCTCGAGGTAAGATTGTCACTACTGTAATTATAGAATGATCATCAATGTAATATAAAATTCTTAAATTTATGGAAAAAATAAAATCCTGTGATAAAACCATTCCTACCACAGTTAGAAAGAAAACATTCAAGTGATAGGGTCACACCATCAACGTTGTGTCACAGGACTTACTTTGAGAGTAATACTGGGTAAAGAAACTGGAGCAAGATAAAGAAAGTAAAGCCCCCTCAAAATAGTCCAAGGGAAAAATGCAGCCCTGAAATAAGATTGTGAGACTGAAAGCAGACATCTGAGTTATGCTGAAGAGGAGAACAATGTGACTCACAGTAAACCACTTGTTCATATGTGTAAAGGCCTCCAATTCTACCCAGAACTGAGGGAGGACGGGGTGGCTATGATTTGACTAAATTTGGAAGTTAAAGATAAAACAGTTCACTAATTTTCTAGTTATGGCACCTAGATGGAATAGAGACTCTTTTCTTTACTTTTCTTTTTTTTGTGTGTGTGCAATCATATATGTACGATCTTGAAAAAGCTTTAAGGCATGAGACAGTAATAGGTGGTATATCAAGGTGGAAAATGGGAAAAGTTGGCCTCAAATGAGGAATATCAATTGAAGTGACAGAAGCTAAAAATCATTCACTCCTGTGCTAGAGAAAGTGCAGACTCCTAGGACTGTATTCCAGAGGACATGGGAAAACATCAGAAAGCTATTACTAGGAAACGGACGTGATTGATGGGGATCATGAAAAGTGGTTTAGGCTTCAGTGAAGCAAAAAAATATTTGGAAACTGTACATCTCGATTTCTTAACAAATGCCATAATAGCTATTACAATAGTAGCAAGAGGAATTTCAAATAGAAACAGATCAGTTATCCACTTAAGAAAATGTTATGTCAGTGTAGGTTGCAGTGAAGGGTTACAGTACAGAAATTCAAACTGACAAGTTAAAAGAGATTTTACATGCTCTACTGGCAAGTGTTTTGTCAAAGTTTATTTTGGAGGGGAAAATGTCTTCAAGGAGACTCTCTGAATGTCAGAGGATTTGAAGCATTAAATATTTAAATAAAAACACTTCTAGTAGGTACCATCGCAACTAAGGAGATGAGTCAGCAATTTACATGGTCAGTTAAGTTACTCTTATTTTTATCAAAAGAATTGGAATAAAATAGCTTCTGCTCACCATAATAGCAACATCTATGCCCTAGTCCTAGTCCTTACCAGAGTTTTACTTTGCTAGGGTTTCCATAACAGAGTACTTCAGATTTGTTACTTAAACAAGATGGAGTACTTACACAAAGAGTAAGGTACTATGTAACCCAGCTGGCCTTGAACTCAGCAAAGGTCAAGGTGACCTTAAACTTCTGATTCTTCTGTCTCTACTTCCCAGGTGCTGAGACTACAGGCTGTGACAACTGTGCCTAGTTTGTATGATACTGGAAATCAAAGCTTTGACTTGCTAGGCTCTGTCCTGTCCCTGTGTTTGCTTTCTTCTAAGGCTTCTCTTTGACTCAGATAGTCACCTTCTGGCTTTGTCTTTATGGGGTCTTTCTTGCTTCTGTATACAACATAGATCCTCTCTTATACCAGGACTTGCAACACAAATCTATAATTCCAGCTATTTGGAAGGCTCAAGGGGAAGATGGCAAATTCAAAGCCAGCCTAGGCTAGAAGTTCAAGGCCAATGTGAACAACTTAAGGAGACTCTGTCTCAAAAAAATTTTAAACTCGATTTTTCCTTTTTTATAAGGACTCCAGATTGGATTAGACTGAAAGTCTCATTTTAACTTAACTATTTCCTTTATAATGCCCTTATCTCCAAATGTAGTTACATTCTGAAGTAGTAGAGGTTGTGAGTTTTGGAAACACAATTCAGTCCATAACAGTTCAGTCCATAAGAATTTTTGGTTATAAACAACTAAAGCCAGCTCTAATTTCCATATAAGAGAATGTGTTGGGAATATCGGTCACATAGTCTAGCATTAACATGGGATAGGTTTCGTTAGAAACCAAGAACAACAAGAGATAATAGTGAACTATGATTCTTCAGCTATGACTGTGAGATTCTAGATTGTTCACAACTTTCCCATATTTATGATTGCCATAAAAAAAAAATCCTTTAAAATGAGAGACATTCAATAAATCACTAAAAAGAAGGAAATTAGATTACTACATTCTACTGTTACAGGAAGTATTAATCAATTTCGGAAGAATAAATAATACAGAAAAGTAAACTGTCACGGTGTTCCATAAAGGCCCCTGTTGGGTTGGGTGACACTCCTGGGGGGAATGGAACACATAAAAGAAGAAGGAAAGTCAGGTCAGGTCACTGGGGAAAGCCCTTCAAAGGAATTTTGGGTTCTCTGCCTCTAAGTGTCTCTCTTTGCTTCCATTGCCCCCAGAGGAACAAGCCTCCTCTACTGTCTCTCTCCCATGGTGGCATTAGGGTTGTGCCGCCACCTGCCCAAAGTAGCAGGTTTTGCCTTATTTGAATTTGCTGAAAAGATAGTAACTCTCTTCTCTGGAAGGATAATTCTTCCGTTAATCGATGTAGGTAAAACAGTAACCACGCAAAAGAACAGCCATTCATGGTGTTATCTTTTTAAAGTATTTGGTTGTACAAATATTAATAGATTCATTTGCGATATCAACAACTTTTGGACTAGCCTTCGATATAAACACAAGTCCCAAAGCAAGACTGTCCAAGCTGAAATTCTTGTCTCGGACTTTAAATTCCTTTTGCATTTCACCTCAAAAAGTGCTAATAGCTAACCATTCATAGCTCAGTGTAGATGTACTGAGTGAAATCATGTGTGCAATGTGCCAAGTCGTTATGGAATTTACCAAGCACTTAAACTAACCTTAAAATGGGCTACTTGGCATAGTAAAATAGTGATTTTTCCGGAATCATTAAGGCATCCCCCTAAAATTAGTACAGGAATTCAAGAGAAATTAAGGATTCCACCCACTAGGACTCCAAGTCTGACGATCTCCAAGTGAAACTTTATTTCTTTACACTGCTTCATACTGAAGGTGCTGCATTCCAACCCTGCCCCTCCAGAGGACAAGACAGTAGCTCACAGTTGATGCAGCCGCTCCGAGATCACCCAATACGGTACTGTCCAGTCCTATCTAGATCTAGAACTCTCTACTCCAGAGGTCTATACAAGCGAGGTGATGCGACAACACCTTGACTGGCACCTTGGTGCCAGTGAAGGACAGAACCGAGTAAGTCGCAAGCACTCCCCCAAAGGAGGCTCCACACGCCTTCATTTTTCAAGTTCCCACGTCTCATCCACGCCCTCTCCTGGCCCGGCGCAGCAGGAGCGCACGCGCAACTCCACTTCCGGGCGCCTCTCCTCCCACCCCACAATGCACTGCAGCGCCGTCCTGTCGCAAAGGCCATATCCGGGCGGCGAATGAGCGAGTCGCTTTCCGTGCGCTGCGGCGGCGGCTGGGTCTTCCTGCTCCCGCCGCGCTGCCGGACGCCCCGACGGTAGCCATCTGCGTCGCAGTCGGCCCGGCGCCCCCGCCTCCGCGATGCCCCCCAAGAAACAGGCTCAGGCCGGGGGCAGCAAGAAGGCGGAGCAGAAGAAGAAGGAGAAAATCATCGAGGTGCGTACCCTCCCCCCTCCGCACAGGGCTGGGGCTCGCCGGGCTGCGGAGTGCCGCTCCCGGGGCCACGTGTCGGCGCCCGGCTGGGTGGGCCCCGGCTCAAGTGGCTCTCGCCGCCCCTCATCGCTGTAGTGAGGCCGCTGCGCCCCCGTGCTCGCCGCGTCTCCACCCACGCGCCCGCCGCGCCCACTCGGCCGCCCAGCGACCCCCGGCCGGGTCTTGCAATGCTCACGAGTTTGAGCACTTCCTAGGGCTGTGCCTGAAGAAACAAGCTGAGCATCGTGCTGGAAGGCCCCCTCCTGACAGACCTAACGCCTTGATTTTTTTTCTTTATCGGGCAATGAGAGGTAGCGCTGTTCATTTTCAAGAGCCATCAGACTGCTACTTGTTTTCTCGTTTGTTTTGTTGTTTGGTCCATCTGGAAACTTTGGTGTCAGGAACAGAGGTTTCCCGAAAGCCGTGGCCCAGCAGTCTTGTACATAATGCTTCGATCATACATGTAGTCAGAAGTAAACGTGTAGGCTCTGTCACAGTACCTGTGTTAAATTGGATGCTCCCAGTTTACCTACACACACACACACACGCACACGGGATCGTATTTTAGTGCATTGAACTTGTAGGCATTCAGTGATGTTCCTCAGCAGGTTTACAACAGTTGTATACGTGAGTTTCCTTAAGATAGGTGACAAAATTTCACATTCGGTAAAGATGTTTCTTCCATACTAATCCTTCTCATATTTAAAATAAATGGTACCTCATAGACTTGGATGTAGTTGGAAGAAACTATGACTATTTTACAGCATAATATATCTGAATAAAAAGTAGCCTTTAGTACGTTCGTTACTATTAAAATACCAGAATGAATGTTTTGGTGTTTCAAATGAGATGTTTGCTTGTGATCGTTTTTTTCAACATTTGATTGTTACAGCCTTGAAGGATAGCAGTGAAAATACCCAGGGTTCCTTGTACACTCTAATGAGAACTTTTTTTTTTTTTTAAAGTTGGCTGATTTAATTTAAATAAAATTAATGTGAAGACATCTAATGATTTACTGGCTGTTGTGGTTCTGAAGTAGAACTGCCATAGCCAAACATTTGGAAGCAAAACAATTGCTGAGCAGTGCTGGTGGGTGCCTTTAAACTCTGCAGACAATTCTCTGGGTTCCAGGACAGAATGGCCAGGGCACACAGAGAAACTCTTGTCTCAGGACAGATAAAAGAAAAAAAAGAAAGCAAAACCATTGTCACTTTTACATCTGAAGAAAAAAAATCAACATTTGGGAGACTTAAATCTCTGGTAATAATAATCTTATGGCAATTCAGTGATGTGCCAACAAAGGACATTCAGAAATACTGTTTTACTTACAACTACTAAGATTGAATAAACATAGACCACAAGACATTAATACTTCCATTTAAAAATAAATGCTATAAAACAACATAGAATACATTTCAGACAACCTGGACCCGTAACCACTTTTAATTAATAAGACTAAAGGTTTTTTGTTTGTTTCATTAATTTTTGTTTCCTGACAATGGTGGCGAAGGTCACTTAGAAGGCAGACTGAATTCAAGGGCAGCCTGGTCTACAGAGTAAGTTTCAGGACTCTGAGGCTACACAGAGAAACCCTGTCTTGAAAAACAACAAACAGCAAAATTAAAGTTATTTATAATAGTCTACTAACCCTAAATGCATATATTTTATTTTCCTTCAACTTGTAACAAGATTTTGTTGGTCTTCTGGATATTGTACCCAAGGCATCACTTTCTAGGAGTACATTCTACCACTGATCCATATGGGCTTAGTCAAGAAAGGTTTGTTTGTTTAGTGGTTGGTGTATTTTTGTTTTTGAAGTAAAGAGAACTCAACTTTAGCTTTCATTAGTGAAGACATACTCCAAAGATACATGCATTAATGCTGGGCATGGGGGATATACCTTTAATCCTAGCACTGAGAAGGAAGAGGCAGGTAGATCTCTTGAATTCAAGGCTAGCCTGTTCTGCAAAGCAAGTTTCTGGACACCAGGGCTCTGTTACACAGAGAAACCATGTTTCAGAAAAACAAAAAAGACAAATTCATTTAAAGGAAAAAAGTACTGATTAAAATTATCCTAATCCATGCAGTAGTAGATTTAACCTAGTTTGGTTTAGTTTATAAATTGCTCTAAAACCCTAGCTAGCATGTCTTGACAACTTTTGGAGCTATGCATTGAGATTATATAGTGGCTTCTTAGTAGAATTTCATATAAAACAGCCCTCAACTGATTTTTAGTAACGAAAGAAAAGTATTGTGTGCATTTCCTCTTCTTTTAAGCTGTCTCAGATATCATGGATTCACTATGAATATGTATTTTATTCTTTAAATGAATGTATCACATAGTGTTGTGAAGTTCAATTTTATTTTTTGTTCACATATTGTTCCCAAACAGCATATAACATTTGTTTACTTACAGCCAGAATAATACTTTGAGATCAGCTTTGAGCAACAGAAATTCTGATTGTAGACTAGGCAGAGCCTGTAATCCCAGCTGAGACACAAGTATTTCAAGTTTGAGGCCAGCTTAGACTAAACAGTGAATTCCAAGTCAACCTTGGTTGCAGAATAAAACCCTGTCTTACAGAGCAAAAGAAAAATAAGTATAATTCTTGACTTGAGTTGGGAATATGTTTGGAATTAGGGCAAACAGATAAAAAAAAAAAAAATTTGTCCCCTGGGGACATGCAGCACTGAAGAATAGTAATCTAGACTCATGCAGACAGGACCCAGGCTTGTAAAGAGAACAGAGAAGCTGTTAGTTGCTGGTGAATTTCTTCTGAGCTACACAGTTGATTGCTTGAAGCTAAATTAATCACTTGGAAAGTATCTGTTTCATAAATAGATAACAAAATATATTAGGTTGTATGAGACAGAACCCTGAGTTATTACGGTGTCAGCTTCTGCCTATCCTAGAACCCACAACACTGTCAGTGTTGGCTTTTTCTTGCTTCGTTTTTAACACCTTTAAGGAGCGGAAGCTGGCCTGTAAAGGGAGTAGGATTGCTTAAGGGGTCAGGATAGAAAAAGGTCAGAGTTTAAGGCTGGAATTAGGGATTGGAGACTCAGAAACAGTCCTTTCCTTAAAAGCGTCTTTTCTTGAACTCCTCTTTTCATTCAGCTTCTGAATTCATCCACTGAAATATACACTTTTTTTCCCTTTGTAAACTTTTGAAACCTTATATATCAATTATTTTGTAATTTCAGATTCACTGAAACCTACCTAATACCTTTTCCCACTCCAAAAATCCTTGCCAACTTTTGGTAAAGGTTTTTTCCCAAGCTTTATTTGATAATTTGGGTTGTAAACTATCCTACTTTAAGATGTACTAGTGTTACTTCAAAATTGTTTTGTGTAGAAGACTTTATCTGTAGCTAGGGTTATAGATCAGGTAGAGTGCTTAGCTAGCACACATGGAGCCCCACGTTACTCTAAAGGACCACAGGAACCGGGTGGGTATGGAATGTTTCTGTAATTCTAGCACTTGGAGATAGAACCCAAGGAGATCAGAAGTTAAAGGTCATCTTCAGCTATTATGTTCTGTTTAAGGCCCAGCTTAGGCTTGTTGGGGGGGGCGGGGGGGGTGTTTTGGTAAACCATTCTCATCTGAATTGCTCTGAGAAAATCATAGGTTTTGGTGGGGGAAACGCTTGGATTAAATATAGCTCAAAAAGGTCATTTTATTTGACAGGTATTCAGCTAAACAATTTCTCAGGATTGTGCGACAAGGGAAAAGCCATGTTGTAAATGATACATAGCTACTTTATTGTCCCAGATAAGTATTAGTACCTTTTATGTAGCTGAGATAACAAGCACAAGGTTAAATAAATTGTCCAGGGTTACATGAACTGGCAAGCGGGGAAGCCAGGATTTAAACCCAGCAAGTAAAGGCCTCAAGTTTTGCTCTCAGCCACTTTGTATAGTGCCTTACTGTTGTAAACCTTCTGATTTCAGAAAGTTGAGATTCTTGAGGTTATATATTAAATAGAACTTTGAAATATGTCAAAGTTTCTATGCTTACAGTTGAGATAAGCTGTTGATTACATGCTAAAGCAGTGAGATTAAAACCTCAGATCTTGCTGCAGTTTTTTGTTTGTTTTTTTTCCCCTTTTCTAGATCTGGAATTTTTATACCTTCTTAGAAACTACTAAAGGAAATACTTTGCTCTCAACCTGCCCTGTGTGTAGCTGCCCCTCTTTCCCCCTCTTTCCCCCCCCTTTCCCCCCCCCACCTTTTTTTTTTCCTTGTTTAAATTCTTTCTTTGTATCTGTTTTACTATCTCGTCTTGTTTAGTCACAGTTTACTGTTTCTCTGTATTTGCACAATAGGGCAAAGCTTTTATAGATGAAAATGCATTTTTGGTCATCTTTGTTTTACCTCAAGTCTCCCTTTTCACTCCTGATAGCTCATTACTGTACAAAAAATTTTAGATTTATTTCAATTCTTGGTTATAGCCCTCCCATCTGACACATGAACCTTGATCATTTTACCTGGGAATTGGCTAGAATTATTGTTTTTTGTACAAATAGGGAATGTTATTCAAAAAAAGGCTTGATAGAGAAAATTCAGCTTGTAATGTGTTTCCTTTTTCATATTCATAAGCTTCTTAATATGCATGTAAATTTGTTTTTAATACCATGCTGGATACTAAAACACGAGGCAGGCCTGGCGTGATGGTGTATGCTTTTAATCCAGCATTTGAGAGGCAGAGGCACTCAGATATCTAGTTGGTCACAGAGTTTCAGGACAGCCCAGAGCTACGTAGAGTAACCCTGCCTCGAAAAAACAGCAAAAAACCTAAGGCGAAAATTAGAAAAGTAAAGCAAAAGGAAAGAAAAAGATAATGAATAAACATCCGACTTCTTACTGTTAAAAACATTGAAAGAAAGATTGGTTTAAGATGCTATAAAGCTTCCCAATTTATTGTTAGTTTTCAGAAGTTCTTTGAAGTTCTTATTATTTCAGACTAAATGCCTTTTCAGAGGACTCAAGTTTTCATTCTAATACTTTTTGGCCTCCTGTAAAGGCCATTAAAAAAGCAAGAGAAGAAAAGGAATAATAAAATTTTGTTTGGATTTAGAGCTATCTGTAATGTTTAGCTACATGTTAAGGTTGACGCTCACGGCTGCTTTGGAAAAATTGATTTAGGCAGCAGGCTGGACTAAGTGCTTCTGTGGTAAACTAAATTTTCCCTCTTTTGAATTTTTGGGAACCCCCGGGCGGTGGTGGGGAAACGCCTTTAATCCCAGCCTTGGGAGGCAGAGGCAGGGGGAATTTCGAGTTCGAGGCCAGCCGGTAAAACAAAAGTGAGTTCCCGGACACCTAAAAGTTTCACAGAGAAACCTTTCTCCAAAACAAAAAAAAAAAAAAAAAAAAAATTCTGGAAAAATTTGCAAGGAGAAAACGACATATTTGCAGAAAGTAAGAGCTGAAAAGTTGATTAAAGAGGCAAATAGTTAATACCCCCTCCCCCCCTCTGAAAACAACCCACCACAAAAAAATAGTGTTAAACCATTGAGGGTTTGAAGGGTTCCCTTTTTCAAACACCACAAAACGGGAGGTTAGGGGAAAAAGGTTAAATGTGAACTGAAGCCAGGTGTCGGTGGCACATGCTTATTGTAATCCAAACCTCGGGAGGAGGAAAAGGATTTATGTCAAGGGCTTCCGGCTGCATATAAAACCTGCCCTTTTAACCCATCCCACCCCACCCCTCAAAAAAAGACCAAAATTCCACAAAAGGATCTGTGCAATAATTTTAAAGTTTAACGGGACCACAACCATGCCCCTTTTTCCCTGCCCTACTTTCGGCTTATTAATTCCCCTAGCCATATTCTTAAAAAGAAAATAAACTAATTTTGAAAAAAAATTTTCAGTTTGCAATGTCCCATTCTGCGAGGTGATCTCCCTGTATTGGTTTCTTTGGGTTTGCTGTAACAAATTACCCAAAACTTTACGCAATTTATTTTCCCCCATCATTCTGGAAGAGGGCCATTTGAAATCTAAGTGTCAACACATTCATGTTCCCTTCTGGGCCCCCACAGGGAAAAAAAATCCTTGGCTTCTTCCTATTTTTTGATGCCATCTAGCAAATTTTGGTATGCTTTAACTGGTGTTTGGTAATCCCTGCTGTCTTTACATTCCTTTTTCATTATGACCTTATTTGACCTTAAATCCACAAAGACTTGTTTTAAAAATAAAGTAAACACTTTAAATTTTAAAGTTTGGTTATAAAAGTTTTCATGGGAAAACCAATTTAACTCATTACAGCCTCTAAAACAATGTGAAAACATCCAACCTATCGAAATCCTTCAAGGTTTTTGTTCAGCATACTTACTAAATATGAGGTAGAAAGCCAGGTAAACATTAAGGCGGGATAACAAAAGGGGAATCTTTAAAAATTATTTTAAAATTTCTTAATTAAAAATTTCCAAATTTAACTAAAAAAAGCTTCCATTTTTAAATTTGTTTTATTGTTCTTTAAAAAACCCAAGTCCCATAATTTGTGGGACCATTCGTGTACAGTGTTCTCCCAAAATAAGTTCAGCCAAACCCCCTTCAGCAAATTTAAAATGTGCTCCTGAGGTCAATAAGTTTTAAAAGGGGAATATATCCCCTATTCTAAAGGTTGTAAGTTTTATCTTAAAATTTTGAAACAAGAAACTAGGATTTGGTGTTAAGCTCGGTAGTAGAGGGATTACTTTTAAATTGAACATTCCCCTCATTTCTACTACGACACTCAAAAAAAAAATTGAAAAAATACCTCAAAATTGCATTTTCCTCAACTTGTTTACTGTGGAATTACTTTTTACCAATGTAAAACTCCACAGTTCCCAAAGACCTGATAATCTGAAAACACTGGATCAAAACACCCAAAGAAAGGTTTAATGCATCTTGATACGGCCAAAATTATTTTGAAGCCCCAAAATTGAGAAAGTCCCCCCACAAGATTAACAATATTTTCTTGATTGATGGTTGATGTGGGAGGGCCCAAGTCTTGGGTATTCCCCTAGTCTGGGTAAACCCAAAAGTACTATAAGAAAAAGTTTTAAGCAAGGGTGGAACAAGCCAAACTTTCCATGGCCCCTGCAATCATTCCTGCCTACCACCCAAGGATGAAAAAAACCCATAAGATGAAAAAAACCCCTTTTCTTCCAATTCCCTTTTTGGTCATATGAAATTACAGCAAATAAAAACCCAAATTTTTATAAATTTTTGTGGCGTAAAGAATCTATTTTTCAGGGCTGAAAGAAGGGGCTGCTTAAGAGCACTGGCTGTTCTTCCAGAGGCCCGGGTTCATTTTTCTAGCCCCCAATGGCACCCAACAACTTAAACCCATTTTCCACGGAATCTAATACCCCCAATAGGCAGGCGGCAGGAAAAAAACAATATATTTCAGGGAGGCTAGGAGGAAAAGGGAAGGGGGAAAACGGTCGAAAAAAAACAATGTTTAAAAAAGAATATATTTGGGGGGTTTGGGGAGATGTTATTTTGGGTTTTCTCTAGAATCACAGAATTTGGGGGATTTTTCCATATTTTGGGGGAAATTTGGGGTTTTTTAAAACTTACGTCTTTTCCCCCAACTCCCCAACAATTTTCCTGTAATTTTGGGAAGTCCAAGGATCTTTTTGTGCTTTTTTCTTAAAGGGGAAAATTGTTTTAGTGGTTTTTTTTTGAAAAGTTCCCAAAACAGATTGTCAAGAAATTTTAAATGCTAGGGGGGGAAGAAGGGAAAAATTTTCCCTTTTTTTCCTTGTCCTTTGTGGTTTTCTCCAGCAAAGTGAAAATCCGGTTTTAAAGGGAAAATTACCCACCACGCCTTTTTTGGGAAAACTTGTTTTGTCCCAGGCTGCCTTTGGGGAACAAGTTTTTCCTTACCTTAGTCCCGGGAAAAAAACCCCTTGAATTTTTTTTCCCGGGGCCTTTTAATTTTTTTCAAAGCCTTTTGGCCTCAAAAACCAGGTCAGAAACTTGTATTTCCCCCAGCCTAAGAGGGGGGACAAGGTTTTACCCCTCCAATTCTGGTTGGGGATTCTTTCCCGGGGTATAGTAAGGGGTTGAAAACCCGGGGTTTAGATACCAAAATTACAGTTGGCCAAGCATTTAAAGGGGATAGGGGACTACACGCAAAAACCCCCCAAGTTTTCCCCAAAAACCCCAAATTTTTAAGCAGGGGAAAATCTATAACTCCATTTCCAGGGACCAAACCCCCCCTTTCCCCTCCCCCCCTTTTGGCACCCCCAAACTTTTGGCCCAAAACCGGGTTTTAATGCAAAAAAAATGCTCATAAAAAAAAAATTTACAAGTAATTTTTAAAAAACTTTAAAAAGGATAAAAAAAATTTACTAAGTTTGTAAAAGTTTTTTCTAATTTAGGAAAAATTTTGGGGGAACTAAAATTAAAAAGAAAGGAGCAAAAACAGAAATTTTTAAAGGGGCCGGGTTCCTCATAAGGGAAATTTGGGGGCCAAAAAAACCCACTTCAGGTAATAATTAAAATTTTTGCTTTTTTGCTCTTTTTAAATAAATTTTAGAAAAATTTAAAACACAGTTTAAAAGTACATTTTGAAGTAAAATTATCCTGCAATTAAACTTCTTTTTTTATAAGCATTACCTCTTGGAAATTTTCCCCAAACTTTTTTTTTTTTACAACTTTTTTAAAAAAATAATTGCAAATTTTTACTTTTAACCCAGTTTTTTATTTTTTTTTCCCCGAAGAAACCCCCCTTTTTTCCAGCTTTTTAACACTAAATTTTATTTTTCCAAAAGAAATACCTTTTTGTACATAATCCCCTTTAAAAAATTTTTATTTCCCCTTGAAAAATTTTTCCCCCCAAAAACAGACTTTCTTTAAAATTCAAATGAACTTAGGAGTTTGTCTTATTTTTTAAAATTTTTTTTTTGTTTTGGGGTTCCAAAACTTGCCAGTGCCCCAAAAATTTTTTTGGTTGGGGAAACTTCTTAAGATTGGTTCTCCTCTACTGTAATGCAACCGGGGAAACAAAATTTTAGTTTTTTCAGGGTTGCGGAAAGGGGTACCTTTACTCACTGAGCCATCTCTCTCCCGGAATTCCCCTTTTTTTTAATCATTTGAAAAAAAAAATTTTGGGGGAAAAATTTTGGGGCCCTTTTTAATTTCCTGTTGAAAAAGATGAAAAGGTTTCCCTTTTTTATTCCCCCGGGAAAAATTAAGTTTAAAGAGAATTGCCTTGTTTTTCCCCTTTTCTCATGGGTTTTTGTTGTTAATCTGTTTTGGCCAAAAACCCCTTGTGTTTTTATCTTCTGGATTTCCAAAAACCAAAAATTTAAAATTGGTTCCTTTTTTTAAAAAAAAAAAAAATTGGGGTTAAAACATTGCAGAAAAATTTACTTCTTCAAATTTTTTTTTAAAATTTTTTAGGTTTTTTTTTTTTTTTTTTTTTTTCTTTTTTCTTTGAATTTTTGCTTTTTTTATTTTTTTTAGAAATTTAAAAAATTGTCTACTTTAAAACTGGGGGGTTACCCCTAATTTTTTAAATTTTTTGTTTTATTTTGGTTTTTTTTCTGTTTTTTTCATTTTCATTCTGAATTCCCCTTTTTTGGTTTTTCAGCACATTTACAACTGAAGGGGAAGAAAACAAAAATTTTGGACATAGTCCTTAAAAAAAGGTTGTTAACTAAGCCCACTTTTCTAAAAATTCTTCGCCTTTTTTCACACATATAAAACTTTTTAAATTTTTTTTAAATTTTTCTTTTCCAATTTTCTTGGTTTTGCCTTGAAAGGGGAAAATTTTTAAAAGGTATATTTTAAAACTGAATTTTTTTTTAGTCAAGAAAAAGATAAATATTCTATGAGGTTACTAATTTCTAATTTAAAACCAATTCTTTTTTTCATTTTTCCCTTTTTCAGAGTCCCCCTTTTTTTTAAACCAGTTCTTTCTTGACCCAAAAATTAGGTTCTTTAAAGGGGGCTAATTTAAAACCTTGGGGTTGGGGAAAGGTTTTTCAGACTAAAACAAACTAGGCCAAAAAAATGCGTTTCCCCTTTTTTAAAGAAAAAGCTTGTTGTTGCTAGTGTAATTAATTAAAAAGATGGGCTTTTTTTGTAAAAACAAGGAAGTTTTTTTAAAAACTTTTTTCCCCCTAAGCAAAAAGGGGTGGGAGGGGGTTACTTACCTAATTTGGGGTTTTAAGTTTTTTAATACTCAAGTGAATTCCCTACCTGGATTTGGGCACTGGAGGACCCCCTATAGACTGCACACATGTGGCACACGGGCTTAATGCAGACAAAATGCTCATAAAATAAAATCTTACTTTTAAAAAAAAGACTAATAAAAGTAATTTTAACATCATAGAAGATAATAATAATTACTAGTTTGTCTATGTTGTTTCTCATTTAGGACAAAACTTTTGGACTAAAGAATAAGAAAGGAGCAAAGCAACAGAAATTTATTAAGGCTGTCACTCATCAAGTGAAATTTGGTCAACAGAATCCACGTCAGGTAATAATTTAAATTGCTGTATGCTCTGATGGAAATACAATAGAGCATTTATCACAGATTAAGTACATTTTGAAGTAATAATTATCCTGCACTAAACTTCTTATATCTTATACAGCAGTACCTCTTGGATAATTCTCCAAGCTGTTTTGATACAACTTTTTTAAAAATAATTGCATACTATATTACAGTACCCATGTATTTTATTTCTTTTTTCAGAAGTAATCCCCTTGTTTCCAGCTTTTTAACACTAGAATACTTCCACAAGAAATATCCTTGTACATAATGTCTTTAAATATACTTTTATTTCCCTTGTATAAATTATCTCCAAACAGACTTCTCTTTCTAGATCAAATGAACTTAAGTTTGTCTTATTTATTTAATTTTATGCATGGGGTTCCACTTTGCCAGTGCACCACAATTTCTGTAGGTCTGAGGACAACTTTCTTAAGAGTTGGTTCTCTCTACTGTATGCAATCCAGTAACTAAACTGAGTTTTTCAGGGTTGACAGGAAGTACCTTTACTCACTGAGCCATCTCTCTGACCCTGAACTTCTCGTTTTAATACATTTGAACATGAACATGTTTCGTGGATTAATTGTTGACATTTTCATTTCCTGTCTGTACTAGATGCTAAGGCTTCCTAGTACTTCCCTGGATAATAAGTTTAAAGTAGCATTGCCTTGTTTTTCTCACTTCTCATGTGCTTGTTGTTAATCTGAGTCTACACGTCTGTGACTTATCTGTCTGGATTATCCAGCTACCAAAAATTATTGGTTGCCTTTTTCTTAGCCAAAAAAAAAGTTGTTAACAGTGCAGATGATTTACTTCATTCTATTTTGCTGTAAAATATTTTTCTGGTTTTTTTTTTTTTTTTTTTCTCGTTCTTGTAATTTGCAGTTTTTATATTGTTAGAAGAATGGTAAATATGTCTCACTTTGCACTGGATGGTTATGCGTAATTTTCTTAGATTTTGTTTTATTTTGGTTTTTTTTTCTGATTGCTTCATTTTCAGTCTGAAGTTGCATATTGGTTCAGCATCATTTTACAACTGAACTGGAAGATAACACTAATATAGACAGTAGTCCTTACATAAGAGTTGCTAACTATAGCCTCCTTTTCTCAGATTCTTCAGACCTTTTCATCACATATAAGAACTTTTTAAATACTTTTTAAATTTCTCTTTTCCTTAATTCTTGGCCATAGTCCTTGAACATAGAAAAGTTTTCAGGTATATTTTTAACTGCAATTTTTTAGTCTAAGAATATCAGCATAATATATCTATGAGATTACTAATTTCTAATCTAAAACCTATTTCTCTTCTTCATTCTTTCTCCAAATCAGAGTCTCTTCCTTCTTTCATCCAGTTCTTTCTTAGAACCAAAAACTAGTGTTCTCTCAAAGTGCTAATTTTACCTTGTTTAGTAAGGTCTTCAGACTAAAACAACTAAGGTCCAAAAATGCTGTGTTCTTTTTTAAAGAAAAGGCTTGTTGTTGCTAGTGTAATTAGATCTAATAAGATGGTCATGTTTGTACTGAACAAGGACAGAGTTTTAAAAACTTGTTCCCTAAGCAATACAGTGTGTGATGAGTTACATAGCCTGAATTGTATTAGATATTTTAATACTCAAGTGAATTCACCTACCATGGATTTGGGCATCTGGAGGAGTCCTATAGAATCACTGCCCACAGGTACCAGGGGATAACTGATGCTAAGCCTTGGAGACAGCTAGATTTGTGTTGAACCTATCTTTTTTGTTACATGATTTTAAATTGTTCACTGATAGTAGTTTTATTGTACAGTGGAAGGACAGTTCTCTCTTGTAGGATTCCTCTGCTTTTCTAGAGAACAAGGGTTCAAATCCTGAACCACTAAGCCACTCTTTGCAATTGATTTCTAATTTTAAATATTTCAAGTGGTTTATGGACCTTTGGTACTCTTCTTCTAGAAGGTACTATGAGATGAGCCTAATCAGCAAAGGCTACTTTTATTTAGAAGAAAGGGGAATAGTTTGCTGTTGTTTAAACATTCCCCTGTGTAGTTCAAGTCAGGGCTTGGTATGACCTAATTGTAGCATTTGTTCATTCTTCTCCCAGGTGTGTTTTGTTTTTACTCTTTCTGAGAGCATTTCTTACTGATTTCTCTTTCTTCCTGCTGTTTCTTGAGTTCTTGTGACAGATTAGGTTCTGTTTTATCTCAGACTAGACCCAACCTAGTTGCAGTGGCGTCAATATCATGTCCGCTGCAGCTGCCTTTGAATAGCTCCACCCAGATGCTCTGTAAGCATTTCATGCTGGTATGTCCAAAACTGAGCTCATCTCCACCTCCTGCCCTGAAACCTGTTCCTCCTGTATTCCCAGTCTTTTTCAGCAGCACTTACTGTGCGTATGCTAATCTCCTTCTCTTCTTGCTTATGGCCAGAGTCCTTTAGTTCTGCTCCTAAAATGCTCTCTTCTTCTTGTACTAATACCTGTTTCAAACACTAGTGCTTTCCTATCTATAATTGCAGGAGATTCCATGCCTTTCTTCTTGGATTGCTAGTGTATCCTCAAAGTTGCCTTTACAAACTGAAACCTGATCTGGTTACTTACCTATAACCCCTAAGTAGTTTTATCACCTACTGGTAAAGTCTAAACTTGTCATTGATGTTCTCATATCCTGATGTTCTCTGGACCTTGGTCTTTACAGTGGCAGGTTCTTTCTACATTCTTTTTTGGTACATTTCAGAAGAATTCCTCTATAAAGTTATCAACTGTATCTAATTTTCTACACATATAGACATTCTTTGTTTTCAGAGTACTATGTATATTGCATTATAATTGTATGTCTGTCTTCCCATATCATTCTGAACTTCTTTAAATAAGCATTATGTATTCTCTGTTCTCATATAGAGGCTGAATACAAATGCATTAATTATATTAGGTATGTAATTGTATTAGGTATGTAAAACATGTTACCTAGAACTATCTTCTGTTATCTACTACACTGACAAAGTTAGTGTTCTTCAACAAGGGCACTTGTAGTGTGTGGTGGTACTAATCATTATTGTGTCACAGTACTGGTCAGGATATTTTCATTGATGTCAAAATGCACTCATATTTCTGGAGCTTAGGTTTCTTTCTTTGGAAAAAAATAACTTCATTTGAAAACTGTTTGCTAAATGCCAGGGTTAAGTGTTTAATAAATGCTTGTTGACATGAATTTTTTAAGCCATGAGTTTTTGAATGTGCTTTAATTGGGTATGATAGCTGATCATAAGATAAAAAATAATTTGTTACAAGGCATATCAATTTTAATAGTTTAACAACAATACCTAATGTGTAAGCTACTTAATATAAAAACTATACACATATAACTATGCCGATGTTTTTATGTTAGTAATTACTATATAGTGAAAATAGTTGGCGATCAAATTTACATTTTTAACTTGGAAATGTAGGTAGCACAAAGTGAAGCTGAAAAGAAATTGAAGAAAGATGACAAGAAGAAAGAACTACAAGAACTAAATGAGTTGTTCAAACCTGTAGTTGCTGCACAAAAAATAAGTAAAGGTAAAACTTAAATACCAGAAGTACTGTTTTTACTACATATAATTCTTGTTTCAGATTTGATCTGCAAGGAGCTGGTGTGATGGCTCTTGCTCTTAGGACCTGGTCTCAGTTTCCAGCACCCATAGCCAATGGCTCAGTCATTCATAACTCCAGCTCCAGAGGATCCAATGCCCTGGCTACCTCAGTCACCAAGTGCACATATGGTACACATGCATGCAGGCAGGCAAGCAAGCATTCACACATATGAAACAAATAAACTTTTATTTTTTAAGGTTTTCATTTGATTTGTGTCTGGTGTGGTGATATGTGCTTTTTATTCTCGGCACTCAGGAGGTAGAGACAGACAGGTCTATGTGAGTTCAAAGCAGCCAAAGCTAAACAGCAAGACCTTATCTTAGAAAAATGAAAACAATTTGATTGATTTTGAAATTTTATTCTTGTGTTTTGATGAGGGGGAGCCAACCATAAATCATAAGTCCACAAGTCACATACATATTTGTGGCAGTATTCTTTCATTATTTGGTTTTTCGAGACAGGGTTTCTCTGTATACTCCTGGCTGTCCTGGAACTCACCTAGGCTGGCCTCGAACTCAGAAATCCACCTGCCTCTGCCTCCCAAGTGCTGGGATTAAAAGTGTGCACCACTACCACCGGCTCATTATGTTTATCTTGCCTCCTGTCTTGCTGACTCCACAGCCAAGAGCCTATAGAATAACCTATGTTTTGGTTTTTCCACCTCAGCTATTTATCTTGATAAAAATAAAAGAAAAACAAATAACATAAAATGCTACGTAAAGAACTTAAGAAATCTCTAATCAAATATCTTTTCTAGAACATTAGTAAATAGAAAATAATAATATATAAAAAAAAAAAAAAAAGAAACGATATGAAAAGAAAAGAAAAAGCTGGGCGGTGGTGGCGCACACTTTTGATCCCAGCACTTGGGAGGCAGAGGCAGGTGGATTTCTGAGTTCTAGGCCAGCCTGGTCTACAGAGTGAGTTCCACGATAGCCAGGGCTATACAGAGAAACCCTGTCTAAAAAAACCAAAAAAAAAGAAAAGAAAAGAAACTAGAAAATAATAATCTAGGCAAAAGTAATTATAGCCCAGATACAGGCTATGCCTTATCATCTGGCAGCCTATAAAAAGATGGGGTGGGGGCACAGAAGAGTAACAGCCAATAACCTGCAATAGGAAGGGGGTCCTGAACATGGGTTACCTGCCTGTAATATAAATGTTACTTCCATTTGATATAGGTGCGGATCCCAAATCTGTGGTATGTGCATTCTTCAAACAGGGACAGTGTACTAAAGGAGATAAATGTAAGTTCTCTCATGACCTCACTTTGGAGAGAAAATGTGAAAAACGAAGTGTTTACATTGATGCAAGAGATGAAGAACTTGAAAAAGGTATTTCTTAAGTTAAAAAATAAGTCTCTTTTTTGGTTTCTTACTAAGATACATAGTAACATATTAGTACAGTATTACTAGTATTGTTTGCAAAGAACAATTGAGATTTTGCACAAAATTTAAATAAATGATGCTTAGAATATAGTGATTCAATCTTGATTTGTCTGCCTTTCTTCCCTTCCATGCTACCATCTCATTTATCTAAACTGCCTGGGAGCTTGGGTTGACAATTTGGTAATACTGTGTATGCCTATCTTTGTTGCTCAGAGATAATTATTACATTATGAATATTACAGTGGAGTGTTCTGTCTGTTCAGAGGCCTGTGTTACTGGAGGAGGAGATAAAACCTGCTTGTTGTGTCTTTATTTAGATACTATGGATAATTGGGATGAGAAAAAGCTGGAAGAAGTAGTAAACAAGAAGCACGGTGAGGCGGAAAAGAAAAAAACCAAAAACTCAAATAGTATGTCCTTTTCTTGTATTGAGTTGCTGTGGCATTTATTATTATTATGTGGCAAGGTATTGATGTTTTGTACTGGATTGCTGAGGATTAGAAAATTACTTCTCACCATTAGAAGCTACAATGCACCCCACTTTAGTTGGGGAGTTTAATTAGATTTTGTAACAAAAGTGGTCTAAAAACTGAGTGACCAAAGTCTCTAAAGCAATTTTTTGGAGTGATTCTACTTCCTAAACTATGAGTGAGCAGAGGGGGACATGGGAGCATATGCATGTAATCCAATAGGCCAACTGCAAGTTTGATGCAGGCCCAGGCTACAAATATAAACTCTGTCTCAAAAAGCAACATGAATATAATATACTTAGATAAGAATCTTCTTGGATGTGATAGAAGTAGGCCTATTAAGCCAAGCCCACTTAATGAACTGTTTCATTTTAATACTGTAGAAGTTTATTCTTTTGTATGAATTCAAAAAGGGGTGGGTTTGGTTAGGTAGTATCCTCTAATGTACTGGGAAATCTGCTTATAAAAACTCAGATTATTCCTCAGCTTCTGTACTCAATGTCCATATATCTATCCTGAGTACACATCTGGTGAGGTCCTACTCCACTAGAAGACTTGAGTAAATTTTGGTTCATAAACACTCCTTGGGTTTTTGGGGGTTTTTTTTTGTTTGTTTCTTTCTTTTTGTTGTTGTTGTTGTTTGCAAGGGGGGTAGGGTGCTGGTGATACTGGTGGGTTTTTTTGTTTGGTAGGTTTTTTTGTTTTTGTTTTTTATTACTTGTAAAGGTTATTGCCTGACTATCATAGTTGCACTTTGAACATATTTGTGTTTGAAGGATCACTATTTTTGTATTGTGATATCCTTATGACTCATGTACAGGGTTGCCTGTTTAGTCAAGTAATCCCATTAGGGTTTATGTAATAATTGCATAGGATTTTTCTTTGGTTTTGCTTAGTTTTTCTTTATTTTTGCTTGCTGTGCTAGAGGTTAGACCTTGGGCTAGGATTTATTTTTAAAAGCTAGACTTTTGGATTATATTTACAAAGACTAACTGAAACTAACTGTATCCAGAGTAAAGACTTGGAGATTCTGCTGTTGTACTTTGTGGTTTGATTTTAATTAATTATGTGTAGTGTGTGTGTGATATGTGTACATGAGCAAATGTGTCTATAGAGGCCAGAGGCCAAGTCAGATCTCCTGGAACCAGAGTTCTAGACAGTTGTAAGCATCCTGACATTAACCACTGAGCCATCTCTCAAGCCCCCTGGTGATTTTGTTTGTTTGTTTGATTTGGTTTTGGTTTTTTGTTTGTTTTATTTTTTGTTTTTTGGTTCTTTTGACATGAGGTCTCAGACTGTAGCCCAGGCTTGGAACTCTTCAACAGTGCTTTTGCCTCCGATTCCTGAGAGCTGGAATTACAAGGATGTGAGCCACCGGACCTGACTTTGTATTGGAGCGTTTTCAAACACTTTTGTGTATAGGTTTACTTTGTACATAAGTGGTTAGCCTAAGGATGTGAGTATTACTTGTGCCATGTGCTTAAGTGAGATAAATTCACACTGCACTACCACTTCTAAATAATATTGTCTCTATAGGTGTGCAGACATTTTCTTGAAGCTATTGAAAATAACAAGTATGGCTGGTTTTGGGTGTGTCCTGGAGGTGGGGACAATTGCATGTATCGCCATGCACTTCCTCCTGGATTTGTACTAAAGAAAGACAAAAAGAAAGAAGAGAAAGAAGATGAAATCTCATTAGAAGATCTAATTGAAAGAGAGGTAATAAGCATCTTTTCTTTTAAAGGCTATTTTTAATTATTTTTGTAAATTCTAATGTTTACCACTTGGGGGCAATAGCATGTTATGAAAAGGAAAATAATACCATGCCCTTTTCCTAAAGTTACTATACTTAAATTACTCTTGAGTCTCTCTTGAGTATAAATTTTACCATATACATTAGCGAAACATACTTTAATATGAGTGTATAGGTTTTTTTTTTTTTTTTTTAAGTACTAGTTACTATTGTTTTCATGCTGTGAGGTTATTTAAAATGCTTGTTTGTGCCTTATGTTGATGAGACTTTGAGGTTCTTGGTGTTCTTTTTTCTTTGTAACAGACTATGTGTGTGGAAGGAAGCTCCTTTTGGTTTTGGTTTTGTGTTTGATCTGTCTAATTAGAGGAGAAGTAGCTTATGCAGCTACTTGTCTCTAGTTCAGCAAAGCAGTGACTTGTTCTGAATTAGAAACATTGAGGATAAGGGGAACTGCGATTATTTGGGAGCACTAGATTTAGCATCATTTGTGCATCGGTGTGCATGTAAGTGGCTAATATTAAATTGTATGTGCTCCTACAGTGGCCCTGTTTTGTGTATGTCACATAGGAGAAAATAGAGTGAACATTAGAGTCAAATACGATCTAAGAAACACAGATGAATCGTGGATTTAATGTGATGATTTTTTAAATCTATTACTTTTACCAACAGTTTCTCATGAGACTTTTCTGCCCAAGTTAAAGAGATTTACCTCAAAGTGTTAGGTTTTATGTGTGTGTACATGTTTATCTCATTTCCATGCAAAGAGAAAGCACCATAATTTAGTCTATTTACTGTTCTAGGGTGGTCATAGGGGCAAAATTACCTACATTGAAAGAAAAATGCTATTAAACAACTATAAGTGACTCTAAATCTCTTTGCAGCGTTCTGCCCTAGGTCCAAATGTTACTAAAATCACTCTAGAATCTTTTCTTGCGTGGAAGAAAAGGAAAAGACAAGAAAAGATTGATAAACTTGAACAAGATATGGAGAGGCGGAAAGCTGACTTCAAAGCAGGGAAAGCACTGGTGGTATGTTCCAAATTCATACCAATGATCCTTTATTATTTTATCTTACAGTTTTTAAAATTCAAGATTCAGTCTTTCTTTAGTCTATGCAATATGTCTAAAATGAATGCTAGCATTTCCCCTGAGATATTTGTGTGCCTTAATAGATCAGTGGTCGTGAGGTATTTGAATTCCGTCCTGAGCTGGTCAATGATGACGACGAGGAAGCAGATGATACCCGTTACATTCAGGGGACAGGTGGTGATGAGGTAAGAGGAAGTTTTGACCCCACATGTTTATCCTAATGGGCTGGGTAGAGAGAACAGAAACTTGATTAAAACAGTGCACCAACTCTGGGACAGAGTCTAGAGTTCAAGTCTTATTTCCATCAATAAAGTAATTCCTAACTCAGGCTGCTTCTCAGAGTGAATTGAGTTCAGTGATGTTTATTTATATGGTTGATTTCTTTATAGAACTTAGGATGATACATGGCACATAAGTTTAGTGCTATGTACAGTAGATGATTAAAAAAAACAAAAACTTTTTTAATCCCTTTAAAATAATCTTTTTGTTTATTTAAAATTTTGTTCTGCGAAAACAGTCAAGGAATATTTTTTCTGAAACATGAGTAATCATTTGTTTCTACATGATATTAATAATAATTTTGTTTCCTGAAGAAAATGTGTTAAGGTTAAAAGTGAATTGAGGAAACTTATTTGTAATAACTTTGCTTTCTCTGTATTTTTAAAGGTTGATGATTCTATGGGTGTAAATGATATAGATATAAGCCTGTACATCCCAAGAGATGTAGAAGAGACAGGTATCACAGTGGCCAGTCTTGAAAGATTCAGCACATATGCATCAGATAAAGATGGTAAGTATGCTGCAGTTTTCAGAGTTCTAAAGAACCAGGAAACTATTTAGAGGGAGCTAAACCTGCCTGGGAAAATTCACATTTTCAGGTTCCAGACTGGAAATAATAAACACTTGTCTAAATATAGAAGGTAGTGGAAGCTATAGAAAAGATACCCTAGTGGGTACTGAAACCATTGGCTGAACTTCTTAGAGGAAACCAGAAACAAGTTTAGAGATGTAGTAGCTTTGAGTGTTACTTTAGAATTCAGTGTGACATTTATTTTACAAACAAAAACAAGATGAAAGTCATCTGCACCAGTGTCAGAATGAAGGAGCTCGGTCAGTCAGAGTGCATAAAAACAGTCTAGAACACACTGCATGTATTGGGGTTTAGACAGACAAAAAAAGAAGTGCTTACAAAACACCGCTCCACTTCAGTGAAAATTTAAAAGACATGAGTGTCAAGAAATAATGATATAATTACAAGTAATCTATTAGCTGCAGTTAGGCAAGGGTTACTGGAATAAGACGTCTATTTTACCACAACAGTGTGGTGATTGGGAGAATGAGGGATGAATGAGTGTACAGGCCAAATGTCCGAAGCAAGTGTGGTCATAGAGAAGGGGCTTTTAGGATATGGGAAATAGGAATGTGTGTGTCACAGAAAAGAGGGGTTATAGTAGAGGACAAAACAAATGGCAGGAGAGAAAGGCAACAAGACATGGAAGTGTGAGTAATGATTTAGTGTGAGATTTAGTGTGGAAAGGCTTTCCATGGACTAAATGGACATAAAGATTTGGAGTTTGTATCTAATTGTCCCTTGAGTAAGGGGTTTGAATACTAGGTTAAGCATATGTGCCATGAAAGAAAAGCACAGAGGAGTACAAAGGCAAAGGCTGGAATAGGAAAGACTAATAAACCTGATTTTTATTATGAAAATATGCAAGTTGTGACTTAGAGCAAATGGCTTACTCCTCCAGGCTCTGAGATTGACAGCAGTGTAGATACTGAGTTGCTCTTTCTATAAGGAATTTGGTGACAGAGTGGGCATGAATGTTCTGATCCCCATAACCCTATAATCAGAAACGTTTAAATTAACTAAGCAAGGCCACTAAAAGTTGAAGAGATAGCATCTTTGGTATACCAAAGCTTCATACACTAGGGTGTTCCATACATGTGTAGTACTAGAGACCAGACCCCAGGCCTCCACTCCTGAGCCTAAATATCCTCCTC